>JBBPFJ010000269.1:110289-151289 GCA_037975025.1 Excoecaria agallocha
TAATAATAATAATAATAATAATAATAATAATAATAATAATAATAATAATAAAAGGGAATAGAATTGAATTGTTAGGAGATATACATCTTTTTAAGTATTGTTGGCATTTGAACTAGAGCTCTACATATCATCAAGTCATGGGCATCATAAGGTAGCACAATCAAACATGGAAGAAATTATCATCTACTTCATCTTCGCCTTTCTTATTTTCTCTTTCCTTTCACTAAAATTTTACAAATCAAGAACAAACCACAAAAACCATCCTCTCACCCCACCTGCAATTCCATTCATTGGCCACCTCCCTCTTCTTAACAAGCCTCTTCACCATTCTCTTTATAATCTTTCTCAAAAATATGGCCCAATCATCTCCTTTCGCTTCGGTTCTCGCCCTATTATTGTCGTGTCATCACCTTCTCTAGCTAAAGAATGCTACACCAACAATGAAATAACTTTTGCAAACCGTCCAAGATTACTTGGCTCAGGCATCCTATGGCAAACACTGGCGCAACATCTGCCGCATTAGTACTATCGAATTATTCTCGAATCATCATCTTGATATGCTACAAAGTATTAGAGAAGACAAAGTCAACAGGCTTCTCAAGAGTCTATCTTCTTATTCGCTTCAAGATTTTGCTAAAGTAGAGATGAGATCAAAGTTTCAGCACCTAAATTTTAACATTATGCTAAGAATGATTGCAGGGAAGAGATATTATGAAGATGATGTTAGTGGTAGTATTGAGAAAGAGGCGATAGAGTTTAGGGAAATAATAAGCCAGACTTTATCTTTTGGGGGAACATCAAATTCGAGAGATTTGTTTCCTATCTTGAATTGGATTGATGGTGGTATAAACGAGAAGAAGATGATAGAGATTATAATGAGTGAATTGGATTGAAGAGTATAATGAGTGCATGGCTGCTTATCTTATGAGTTTATTTCATGCACGGCCACGCATATGGCTTCTGCCTCTATACACAGCCGCGTATCTTCTATGCTCATTTCATACATGGCCATGCATGTGGCCTCTGTCTACATTTCCTCTATTTCTTCATTTTTTACTTCTTTTAACTATAATTATTTTTAACTATAGTTAGTTTAGTCTTGTAACCATGGTTATTTAGTTAGTTATTCTTAACCATGGTTAGTTAGTAAGTTTCTTTAGCAATGTATATATACTCTGTTCTACCCTGTTTTTGTAACTTGTAATACACGAAATATAGATGAATTAATTCTTGGATTCTTCATCTTGCTTCTGCTGCTAAACACAAGCTAGGTTTTATTATGGGAAAAGTAAAAATTCCTGCTAAAGATTCATATGAGTATGAAGAATGGTTGAGTGTAAATGCTATGGTAGAATCTTGGATTCTTAACTCTCTTACAAAAGAATTGCATGAAGCTTTTTTATATGTCTCATTTGCAAAAGATCTTTGGGGTAAATTGGAGAAACGGTTTGGTGATTCCACTGGTCCACAAGAATATCAGATGCGGAGAGAAATTGGTACAATTGCTCAAGGTAATAGCAGTCTTTCAATGTATTTTACAAATTTGTGCAAGCTATGGGATGAACTACAGTGTATCATTCCAGTTCCACAATGCACTTGCGAAAAGTGAACTTGCAATGTTTCAGACAGAGTTCTGCAGTTGAATGAGAATGCCAAGATTATTCAACTTTTAATGGGATTAAATGAATCCTATAATCATATCAAGAATCAAGTGCTTATGATGGATCCTTATCCAAATATCGATAAGGTTTATTCTATGCTTATGAATGTGGAGAAGCAGAGACAAATATCAGATGCTTACAATGAGATAAATGACAGTAGTGCTTTAATGGCTAATGCTGCTATTTTGAACAACAATCAGAGAGGGCTGAAATCTTCTGGAAAACAACGAAAGGATTACAAGAAGGAAGATAAGTATTGTAGTTTTTGTAAGACGGATGGACACACGAAGGACACTTGCTTCAAGATCCATGGCTATCCAGACTGGTATATGGAGTTGAAAAAACAACAGAAAAAGAAAGGAAGCAAGCCTGTTGAAGCAAATATGGCAGTCACCTTTGGATCCAACATATGCGTTTGAAGAAAGCATCATCGTCAACAATGTGAGTATGAGAGAATTGATTCAGCAGGAGTTGTCAAAGATGTTAAAAGTCAAATAAGTTCAAGAGAACTTTGTCAATTTTACTCAAGAGTTTATAGGTAATTCTTCTTCTTTATTTGTAGAAAATGAATGCTTGAAGAATGTTTGCTAGATAGTTGACATAGGAGCCAGTAGTCATATTTCTGGAGATAAGAGTATTTTTACTAATCTTGAACCTATGTGTACGACCGGAAGAGTCATTTTACCAGATGGTTCGATTAAGAAAGTGAATATGATCGGAGAGATAAGACTTGGAAGGGAAATTGTCTTGAGAAATGTGTTATACATTCCTTTTTTCAAGCATAACTTGTTGTCAGTAAATAGGCTTTTAAGGGTTAATTCCTTGGCATTTATTTTCTACCCTACATTCTGCATTTTACAGGGCCAGAAGATTAAGAAGATACTGGTAGTTGGCAAGGTTGTTGGAAGTCTTTACTATCTTGATAATTGTTCTTTTGATAGGAATAATATACGAAGATATGTTACTTTACTTGATGATAGTAAACATCAGATTGATATGTGTTTTGCTACCAAAACTATTTGTAATGATTTTCTTTGGCATAAAAGACTTGGGCATTCCTCTCTAGGAGTTGTAAAAAAGATCAGTTTCTTGAAGAATATAGATCATTCTTCCAATGTTGCTTGTGATGTGTGTGCTCGGTCAAAACAGACTCGTGTTGTTTTTCCAGCTAGTGAAAGTCATAGTGTAGTATTATTTGAATTGTTGCATATTGATGTTTAGGGCCCTTATATTTGGCGCTTTTTATTTCTTAACTGTTGTGGAAGATTATAGTAGATGCACATGGACTTTTCTTATGCAGTCCAAGGATTAGGCCAGCTTTACCATTTCTAGATTTATAAAAATGGTTAAGAATCAATTTGGGGCAACGGTTAAAATTGTTATAACATATAATGGTGGGGAGTTCTTAGGACGTGCTTGTCAACATGTTTTCGATGAATTTGAAATTATTCACTAGAGGACTTGTATTTACAGTCCTCAGCAGAATGGTAGGGTGGAAAGGAAACATCGACATCTCTTGCAAATTGCTAGAGCCTTGTTGTTACAAGCGCGTTTACCTATTGTTTTTTGGGGAGAAGCAATTCTTCATGCCACTTATTTGATCAACAAGATCCCTACTGCAGTGTTACATTGGAAGAGTCCTTATGAAGTATTGTTTCATAAGCCACCTGATTTCACCAACTTGAAGTTATTTGGATGCCTTTGTTACATGACACATACAATGCCAAAGAGGGATAAGTTTGTAGCTCGGGCGAGTAAAAGTGTGTTTTTGGGGTATGTTCCAGGGACAAAAGGTTTTAAAGTTTGTCAGTTAGAAAATATGCAGGTCTCTACTTCTAAGGATGTTGTTTTTCATGAAGTAGTGTTCCCTTATGAACAGGAGTTTACTACTTCTAGTTTTTCAGATGTTCCTATACCATAGGTTGCTGATTTTGATTCTTCACCTGTTATAGTTACTAGACCTCCATCTCCAGCCATCTCCAATTGTTGCCTCTAGTTTTCCAACTAGTGATGGTCAGCAATCTTCACACATGGAGACTTCTTTGGATGAATCAGTTCTTCTAGTTGTTGTTGATAGATGAAGCACAGGGGTACAAAAAACATCAACTTGGCTCCAGAATTATGATGTCAATCATGTTTCCATTACTCCTCAAGCTAGATTCTCGTCACCTCATATTCCATGTACCTTTCTTTTTTTTCTGCTAATCCTTATATTCCTACTGATTATACTGATTTTTTAGCTAATGTTGCTGACCATTATGAGCCAAAAAGTTATCATGAAGCTAAAACAGTTCCTGAATAGGTTCAAGTAATGGAGGATGAACTTGCAGCTCTTGAGAAAAATAACACTTGGTTGTTAACTGAGTTACCCAGTGGGAAGAAAGCTATTGGCAGTAAGTGGGTTTTCAAATTGAAGTTTAACTTTGATGGTTCCATTAATAAGTACAAGGCTCGACTTGTAGCAAAAGGATACAATCAGGTATATAGGGAGGATTTCACCGACAGTTTTTCTCCTGTTGCTAAAGTGGTTACAGTGAGAGTTTTTCTTGCTATTGTAGCTACTAAAAACTGGTCTCTTCATCAAATAGACATCAATAATGCTTTCTTGCATGGTTTTATTGAGGAGGAAGTGTATATGATTCCCCTTGAGGGATATCTCAAGGCTCAGAAGGGTCAAGTCTGCAAGTTGAAATGGTCTCTTTATGGTTTAAAGCAGGCTTTACGACAATAGAATACTGAATTGAATAATTTTTTGTTGGGGTATGGTTTTCTTCAATCTTTCAATGATAATTGTCTTTTTACTAGGCATTCAAAGACTGCTTCATTGTTGGTTTTGGTTTATGTTGATGATTTGTTGATTAGTGGTAGTGATGAAGCAGAGATACACCACCTGAAATCTGCTTTTGATAGCAAGTTTACTATTAAGGATCTTGGCTTGGCAAAGTATTTCTTGGGACTCAAAATTATTTGTATAATAGATGGTATTTTCCACAATCAACGTAAATATATTCTTGACTTGTTAGCTTCTGCTGGTCTCTTAGGTTCTAAACCTAAGAATGTTCATTTTCCCAAAGGTGCTTTACTATGTGATTCTTCTAGTCCTCTTTTGGCTTATCCTACTACATATCGGAGTCTTGTTGGCCGTTTATTGTATCTTGGATTCACCAGACCTGATATTACCTATTTGGTGCAGCAACTTAGCCAACATTTACAATCTCCACGAGAAGTTCATCATCGCCATGCTTTGTATGTTCTTAAGTATCTCAAGAAACAACCTTCTTTGGGCTTGTTTTTTCCTTCACAGTCTGATTTTACTTTATTGGCATACTCTGATGCTGACTGGGCTACTTGTCCGGAAACTCGCAAGTCTCTTACCGGTTTTTGTGTTTTTCTGGGTTCCTATCTTATTTCATGGAAGACTAAAAAGCAAAACACAGTCTCTCGGAGTTCAGCGGAGGCGAAATATCGTGCCATGGCATCTACTGTGTGTGAACTTCAATGGATAAGCTATCTTCTTGCTGATTTCCATATTTCGGTTTCCTATCCTATTTCTTTTTTCTGTGACAGCAAATCTGCTATCCATATTACTTTTAATCATGTCTTCTATGAACGTACGAAGCACATCGAGATTGACTGCCATGTTGTTCAGAACAAGTTTAAAGATGGGTTTATTAATCCTCTTCACATTTCTACTACTTCTCAAGTGGCCGATTTGTTTACCAAGCCTCTTAGTTCTTTTTTGTTTTCCAAATTTTGTTCCAAGTTGACTTTGCGTGATGTTCACCAAAGTTCAACTTGAGGGGGGATGAAGAGTATAATGAGTGCACGACTGCGTATCTTATGAGTTTATTTCATGCACAGCCACACATGTGACTTCTGCCTCTATACACAGCCGCGTATCTTCTATGCTCATTTCATACACGGCCACGCATGTGGCCTCTGTCTACGTTTCCTCTATTTCTTCATTTTTTACTTGTTTTCTCTTATCATTTTTTTACTTCTTTTAACTGTAATTATTTTTAACTATAGTTAGTTTAGTCTTGTAACCATGGTTATTTAGTTAGTTATTCTTAACCATGGTTAGTAAGTTTCTTTAGCAGTGTATATATACTCTATTCTACCCTATTTTTGTAACTTGTAATACACGAAATATAGAGGAATTAATTCTTAGATTCTTCGTCTTGCTTCTGCTGCTTATAGTATATACGAGAAGAAGATGATAGAGATTGCTGATTTCTTATCTTCTTTCTCTACAACAATCAAAACTAGAGCATTACACCAACGAGTTTATTAAAGGACTTGTACAGGTTAGTAGTCTTTTATCTATATGTTTATATAATTCATTAATTTAATCTCTAATAAGATTTATCTTCCTTCAGAAAATTCTATTTGCTGGAACTGATATTTCAGTAGTGACGTTACAATGGGCATTGTCCAACCTAATCAACCATCCAAACGGACTAAAAAAGGCAAGAGTCGAAATAGACAGTCAAGTTAGAGAAGGATGCTTACTAGAAGAACATCGTCTTTCCAAGTTACCTCATCTTTAAAACATTACCTGTGAGACTCTAAGGCTACACCCAGCGGCCCCACTTTTGGCCCCCCATATGTCATCCGATGATTGCATAGTAGGAGGATACGAAATCCCATGTGGCACGATGCTATTGGTGAATGCATGGGCTATACATAGAGATCTTATTCTGGGATAATCCTACAAGTTTCAAACCTAAGAGATTTGATGGAGAAGGGGAATTAAGGCATAAGCTGATGCCATTTGGATTGGGTAGAAGATCCTGTCCTGGATCTGGGCTAGCTTAAAGGGTCTTGGGTTCGACATTGGGATTGCTAATCCAATGCTTTGAGTGGGAAAAGGCCAGTGACAAGAAAGTTGACGTGAAACAAAGCAAAGGTGGAGTCACTACACCAAAAGCTGCACCATTAGAAGCCACGTGCAGGACACGCCCAATCATGTACAAGATTTTATCTCCCCAATGTTCCTAAACTCATAAATGTTTCTTTTATATTAATTTTATGAAATCATGTACATTAATAATTAATTTGACTAACTGATGATTAAAAAAAACTATTCACTTGTACTATCTTGTATTATTAAATTAGAGATTTATATCAGCACACCACTTGAGCAGCGCAAGGAATCGCTAATGTGTCCAGCTAGACAAGATCGTAAGGAAATGGTATCGTAGCAATTTAATAAGGAAAGACACTTTATTTTTACTCGTTATGTGTATTTTAAAAATTCACTATCGAGAGTTTTTTTTTTTAATTTTTGGAAAACTCACATTGAATCCAAAAATAAATCAGTCAAAATTGACAATTTTAAAATTCACAATTTTAAAGTCAGCATGATTTAAAAAGTAAATAAACTTAGTGTTAAATTTTTGAAATTCAAATATACAATGCAGAAATTTATAATATATCCAGCACCTAAAGATGTTTTTTTTCCTTGTTTTTCTAATAAGAAGAGACTTTTTACAAATAATGTTGTTTGGGTTTTTATTTAGAGAAATGCGGCGTTTTGAAAATTATTTGAAAAAATAGTATTTTTTAGGGGTGTGCATCGGTCAGCTTCGGGTGAACCAAACCCGATTAATCTAGAATTTACATATTTTTCTTATCCGATCCTACTTTATATATATATCGGTCCCCACTCGAACAATCTAATTTTTTCGTGGTCCGACCCGATTAATCCAAAATTAATATTTTTAATTTACATATTTAAATTAAAATCCTAAATTAATACAAATAAATAATATTAAATATCATAAAAATATTTTAAAAATACAACAAACTAATAATTTCAAAATTACATTAAATATATATTATATATTAATTAATATTGTAGAGAAATTATATATATTTTTTAATTTATATATTAAAAATTTGGATTGTTTGGGTTAGTCGGGTTTCACCCAATTCGAAATTCGATTAACTCCCATAACCGAACCAACCCTAACAACCCAATTAACCCCACCTGAATATATCGGTTCGATTCAGGTTGATCGGGTCGAGTCAATTTTTGCACACCCCTAGTATTTTTAGATCCTGCAAAAAAGAGCTGCGGACTTTGACATGGGGCCCACAATGAGAAAAGTATTGGACATCACAATCCTGCAAGGGTGGGTTGTGGAATTGGAAAGGTGAGTTCTAGTTTATAAAACTCATTAAATGGAATAAAAAGGGGTCAGTACGATTTATACAAACTACCTTCAAAGAGAATTTTTTTTTAAAAAAAGGATGAAATATTTTATTAATATTCTTAAAGGACTGAAATACGATAATAAGAGTAAGAAACATAGCTATACTGATAACCTTGGAACCACCCGAAAAAACTAGAACCAGAAATTTCTCTAATCGTTATCTAGCAAGTGTACTAGATCGGTTAGTAATATAGGAAAATATAATTAAGACCCCAAATATCGAACCCAAGGAAATTATATAAAAGTTAAGTATTTCAGATTTTAGAATGAGTGTTGTGTGCAAAGAATTCCCAAGTTGCAGAATGATGTAAACTAACTAAACTAAAAATAGAAATTTAAATAACTAAAGTAATGAACCAAAACAATCAGTTATAGAATTAAGTAAATAAATGTAAACTTAAACAAAGCAAGATATGAAAGGATGGTAAAATTCAATAATAAAAGGTACTTTTGCTAAAGGACTATGTACTTCAACTTCTATTACAATGACTCAATTAAAGATAACACAAGTGTTTATGGAAAATCAGTGTAAATTAAGATATCTTATTCAGAATATCATTCTAAGCATTAAATGCTCTTATTAGGAACAATTTAATACTTAGCATAAAATTTTGATTTATTAACTCTTAAACATCCATTAAAACCTTTCTCAAAAGATCCAACTTCAGCTTATTCTTAATTCAACGTTCTTAGCTTTAATTTCACTCTTTACCAACATAAAATTATCTCAATTTTTCAGAACATAATCATGCATCAATACAAGTGAATTATCTAAAAACATGCATATCATAATTCATACTTGAAAGTGATAATTAACCATTTATTCAATACATTAACAATCAACTCAATCATAACTCAAGATAATAATTTGCTCAGGAATTAAGAAATAACACACTTGCATTGAATTAAAGCTCAAATTAAAGTCATTATAAGTAAAAGTATAAGGGTTCAAAGTTCCCTTAGCTAAAGTAAAGAAAACTACTCACTCATTTTCTTAAAGATAAAAGAAAAATTGAAATACAGAGACAAACACATAGAGCTAAAAAATGTCTCTTAATCTCTTTTCAGAACACCAAGCTTTAGTCTCTAACCCTTTGTTCTTGTGTCTTCAAAAACTAGGTTAAGAACTTAAGTGAAAAATTTGTAATTCTAACTATCCCCCTCATTTTGATGTTTAAATGTGCTTAAATATTGTCAAAAGAAGAAGTTTGATGCCTTGTAACTTCCTAAACCAGATTGAATAAGAGTTTTATCGTGTTTAGAAGACATTCCCTCGGATGAGGGCTTGAAACACTTGGTAGAGTGTTTTTATTTCCTCTTCTCTTTATGTAAACACTCTATAGAGTACTTAGACACTTAGGTGAGTGTTTTAGGCACTCGAGAGAGTACTTTAAGTACTTGGGAGAGTACTTTGCTTCTGTACTCCATATGAAACTTGGCTACAAAATTACATAATTGCTACAATTTTCTTCATTTCTTCAATTAACTTCCTCTTTTCTTCAATTTAGCCCCTAAAAACACCAAATTGCAATTAATTCCACATAAATCATAATTAATAAAATTAAACACCAAATTAACAATTAAATCACCTAAAAACACACTAACAACATAACTATAATTTATAATTATCAAATACCCCACACTTAGTCTTTGCTCATCTTCAGGCAAATTGAACAAACCAACTTCTCAAAATAATTAAACTTCAACCAAGAATAAAGAAATTCAAAAGCAAGCTTTAACAATTAATAAGAGTACTTAACAAAATTTTAACTAGATCAAATTCAAGCAAGATATTATGAGCTAGTTTTCATATGTGTGTGTGTACAACCAAAACATTTGAAGCATTTTCAAAATCAAAATACCAATACAAATTTACAGTTAAGCTTAAGAGTTGGTGCAAACTTAGTTGTGCAAGTGGTTTCGCACTTAAAACTCTAAAAATACCATAGGCCTCTCCTTTAGCATCAGAACCCAAAGATCATCTCCGTTAAATAGTTTAAAGCCAAACTTAGTATCACTTAGGTCTTCAAAGGTTGTAATGGGATTTAGATATTGGTTATCAACGAATGGATAAAAAATAATAAAAAAGAAAAGGCACTCTATGCTTGAATAAACCAAATTTCATAATTTCAATCTACTAAGTACATACCTCTTTACCATGCTTATTTGCTAAATCCCATAAACATTAAGCACATTCAAGAGAAAAAAAATTTGGAATTCCTCTTAACTTCCTCAATTCAACCACTTTAAAGAAGTCACAACTCCTTTTCCATTGTAAAAACCCCACACTTAAGATTTTTCCATCTAATGCTAGCTTTTGTTTCAAAATTTCTTTCTTTTCTTTTGCTTTCTTTTTTTTTCATACTAGCTTCATTGCTGGCAATCAATGATAATATGGGTGTTTACAAGGTCAATTTGCACTAATTGCTCGACTTTATCCATAACCCTTACTAATAGTCCTAAAACCTTTATCTCACTACTCACCCCCTGATAATGGTGATTTATATGGTGTTTGCAGTATGTTTTTAGGTACTTAATTAGGTTAATTTTGTGTTAATTAAGTTAGATTTAAGTTCAATTGGTTAATTTTATATTTTTGGAGTTAATTGTAAATTTTGGTGTTTTTCAGGGTTAATTTGCAAGAAAAAAGGCTTAATTGTAAAAAGGCAAGAAGATTTGGGCCAAAACTGTGAATTTGGAAAATTCATGCTAATTAGTGATCGTGAGGTCCAGAAGTAATTCACGTAACCACGTGAAATCAATGAAGAAATCCACACATGGCCACGTGAAGTGTTGAAATTGGGAAAGCCATGGCCACGTGAATGATTTAAAGAGGAGAAGGCGTGAACATGTGAAGATTCATAAGAAAGGACCCGTGGCCACGTGCAAGGAAAGGAAGATCAACCTGTGCCCACGTGTGTCCCTCTTAATGTTCAACCCGTGCCCACGTGTGAAACAAAGGAAGACCACATGTGACCACGTGTGAGGAACAACTAATAAACACGTGACCATATGTGGTAATGTGCTGGAAGAGGTATGGCCATGTGCTGAAGACTCCCATTCGACGAAGGATTTTCTCGAGCTTCCTGTTTTGGACAGAGTTTGCTTCCTATTTGATTTTGGAGTTTGAGAAGGGATCAACGACATCTCTGGCCTATAAATAACAGTCTGAAACACCAGAGAGAGGATCAATTAGTAGGAATATGAATTAGGATCAATTAAAAAAATTCAATAGTTTTGGTTTTTCTTTTTCTTGTTTTTATTTTCAACTTTGTTTTAGTTCTTTCAACTTTGTTTTAGTTTCTTTTAACATGTTTAGTGAATAGTTTTTCTTAATGGATTCTTGAAATCTTATATTTTTATTGTTATGACTTTATTTTGAGCTTAATTTCAATATCAATTGATTATTTCTTGGTTTTAAGCATATTCTTATCTTTGATTGTGTTGAGATTGATTGTTGGTTTATTGAATAAATAACTAAAAATTGGTTTTGACATAGTTAATGATTTGCATGTTCTTGGGTTAATTCTTTAATATTTATGCATGATTATTATCCGAAATATGAGATAATTATGTGTTAATTTTATTGGTTAATACTAAGAGAGGAAGAACTAAGAATAGGTGAAAGTTAAATCTCTTAAAAAAAGGCTTTAATAGACATCTAGAAGGATTAATTCAGACTTTTATGCTAAGTGTTGAATTGTTCTGAATAAGAGAATTTTAATGCTTGGAATGATAATCTTGAGTAAAGTTATCTGGTTTTATTTATCTGAATTCTTCATAATCACTAGTGTTTCTATTGAATTTAAGTCATTACAATGAAAGTTAAGGTAGATAGTTTCTTTAGCAAGAGAATTTTAGTTATTGCTTTGTTTTTAATTCATGTTAATTTAATTTTAGCTTTTGTTTTGTTTAATTGTTTATTTTGTTTAATTTTTGCTTTTAAATCAAAAACATTTGGGAAACAATCTCGGATTAATTTAATTCATACATAGATATTATTCTTAGAAATCCATGTTCCCTTGGGTACGATATTTGGGGTCTTAATCTATATTTCCCTGTATTACTAGCCGATCTAGTACACTTGCTAGCATCCGGTCACCCCTTCCAAAGAAACTTGTTGTCCTCAGCAATAGGTTGTCCAATAATTTTTGTGGTGAAGGTGGTGGTGGAAACTACTCCTAAAAATTGGTGGTGAAGCTCAAAAAGTAAGAGGTGAGATGCTCTTGTTGTGTGGTAAGATTCTCTAAACTCTTTTTTAAAGTATCGATTTGCCCAACTTGGATTTCTAGTCGAGCACTCTCATGGTTTATAAAAGTCTTCGATTAAAGTGGAGAAACTTCTTCAGTAGGTGGTGCCTCTTGATGCCCATGCACCTCTGTATTTTCTTCTCTTGGTGGCACTTCGTGACCAACACGCAACAATTCCTAGTATTCATCCCTAGTTGTCCAATGGCGATGTGGCATGTCCCACATTACCTTTATACACTTCAACTAGCATGATCAATATATTAGAGATCACCATTAAGAGGAACTCCCATATCTAGGTGTTTCATTGCCTTTGCCATTATATAGTGGCATCCACCTAATAAAAATATATGACAACATTAGGATTCCTTTGGAGATTTTCTATCTTCTGCCATAGTTGGAATGCACCATTGATTTGGATCCCTTCAACCATACACCTCAATATCATTGACTCGCCTTTGTTTATTGCACTCGGGCCACCAAGACAGTTGTAGATTGTTATTAAAAGGAATCGATGAAGAATTCGTAGCGTGTGATCTCTCAAAAAGTGAGCCTTAGTCAAGCTTGCATGCCATGGCACAGGGTTGATTGGATCCCTAATCACTACCCAATTTTCCCTCAGGGTGGCATTAGGCAATTCACTGCATGATTTGGCCACACTGTAACTTTAGAACCAAAGAGATATGGCCTGAATTTTTCAAAAGAGAACACTATCACCAATAACTCTTTCTCCGTGGTGGTGTAATTCACTTATGCTCCCTTGAGTGTTTGACTTGCATAGTAAATGGTATAAAAGATTTTCTCCTTCTTCTGGCATAAAATTACTCTCACTGCATAGTCACTAGATCACACATAATTTCAAAAGGTAAACTCTAATTCAGTGATGTTGTGATCTGTGCTGTGATTAACTTTTACTTCAAAAAATTAAAAACCTACAAACACTCATCATCAAAGTTAAATATAACATCTTTAAGCAATAAATTGGAAAGTAGCTTAGTAATTTTAGAAAAATCCTTACTAAACAGATGATAAGAATCGACAAGACCAAAGAAACTCCTAATGCCTCTAACACTCGTAGGAGGAGGCAATTTATCAATCACATATACTTTTGCTCTATCTACCTCATTACCTATCTCAAAAATCTTATGCCCTAGAACTATACATTCCCTCACCATAAATTGACAATTTTTCCAATTGAGGGCAAGGTTAGTTTCTTCACACCTTTCTAAGACAAATTTAAGGTTAGAAAAATAAGACTCAAAATTATGACCATATAAACTAAAATCATCAATGAAAAACTCGATGAATTTCTCAATAAAATCATGAAATATGGCTATCATACACCTTTAAAAAGTGGTAGGGGCATTACACAAACCAAAAGGCATTCTTCTATATCTAAATATGCCATAAGGACGTGTTAATGTGGTCTTTTCTTGGTCTTCTGGGGCTACAGGAATTTGCATATATCCTGAATACCCATCTAAAAAGCAATAAAATATGTTACCTACCAACCTCTTTAACATTTGGTCAATAAAAGGTAAAGGAAAATGATCCTTCCTAGTAGTATTATTCATTCTTTTATAGTCTATATGCATCTCTAACCCATCGCCATACGTGTTGGGATGAGTTCATTATTTTCATTAGACATAATAGTCATTTTCCCCTTTTTAGGCACACATTAGACTGGACTAATCCAATTACTATCAGAAATGAGATAAATAATACCTACATCAAGTAACTTAAATACCTCCTTTTTCACCATATCTTGTATTGCTAGATTGAGTCTCCTTTGAGGTTGTACCACTGATTTGAAATCACTCGCCATAAGAATTTGGTGTGTACAATAACTAGGGTTAATTCCTTTGAGATCGGATGTCTTCCAACCAATTGCTCCTTTATGCTTCTTTAATACCTCTACAAGCATTTTTTCCTCCAAACCTATCAAAAGTGAAGAAATAATTACTGATTTTACATTATCCTCTAAAAATATATATTTTAAATGTGAACAAAGGGTTTTAAGTTCAAAAATATTTTCTCCCTTAGGAGAATCCGAATGCCCCTCTTTTATGCCTTTCTTACTATGTTTTTTCTTCAATTCTCTTAATAGCTCTTCCTCTTTCTCTTTAACTTCCTCCTTGTTCTTTGGATGCATTAAACAACCTTAAAGCTCATCATCTAACAAAATTTCTTCTTGCTTTTCATTCACACACTCTTGAACACCATCTATGAAACAAACGAATTCTTTAAAATCATAGGAAGGGTGCTGCATCACTTTGTTGACATTGAAAAACCATTTCTTCCTTATTGAACCTCAATATCACTGTTTGTTCATGTAAATCTATCAAAGCTTTATATGTGTTCAAAAATGGCCTTCTACTATAAATGGCACCTTACAGTCCTCCTTCATGTCCATTGCCATAAAGTTCATCAAAAATATAAAATTTCCAACTTTCACCAACAAATCTTCTATTATGTCTTTAGGCCTCTTCACAGATCTATCCGCTAATTGTAGTGTCATTTGGATCTCTTTGATGTTGCCTAAATTCAATTTCCTATAAATAGAATAAGGCATCAATTTATATTAGCATCCAAATCATATAAAGGCATGTCCAACAAAATTTTCTCCTAATTCGCAAGGAAAAGTAAAACTACTTGGATCCTCTAATTTTTTTGGAATTTTATTCGTCAATATAGCACTACAATTTTTAGATAATTATACCATTCCTACACCTTCTAGTTTTTTCTTATTTGAACATAGCTTTTTTTTTATGAATTTAGCATACTTAGGCATATGTAATAAAGCTTCATCAAATGGTAAATTTACATGCAACTTTTTAAACATATCCAAAAATATAGGTAATTGTTCATTATGTTTTTCTTTCCTAACTAAAGAACAAATAAGGAAACTTAGACTCATCAATAATAAGAACAACATTTTCCTTATCTATACCTTTCACAATAACAATAGGCACTTCAATACTCATATTAGGCTAAAAAATACTTACCTCCATTGTTGGTTATACCAATTTTAAAGAATCCTTACCATTGTTAATCTCTTTTATCTCTTTTCCACTTCTCAAGGTGATTGCCTTTACTTTCTCCTAAGGGTTTCAATCCACATTTAAGGAAAAATGCCATGGGTCCTATTGGAGAGAGAATTTTAGTTGCCCTACTTGAGTCTCCAGGTTCCTAATAGAGGTATTTTGGTCCCTCATCCAAACATCATGAGATTTCCATCTAGCATCTTGACTAGCCATGAATGTGGATTGAGTGGTCATAAAGCTAGCAAAAATCTCCTCTAAATTAGGTTCCCTATCTTATAGGGGTTGTGGTTTTGGTTAAAATTTTGGAGCTTGATAAGGTTGAGCTTGGTATATGGATAGGTAGCATGCTTGGTTTTGAGCTTGGTAAGGTGGATGATTATTGCTATGGGGAGCTATAATTTAACTAAAGGAGTCCTAACTTGAGGATGTTGATGCATAATTCCCTTTTCTCTATGAAAAGTTAGGATGATTTTTCCATCCTAGGTTATAGGCATTGCTATAAGGGTTTACTGCATTAACATCCTCTACTACTGCACCTATATCTTTTCTAATTTTAGTTTCAAATGTCTCTTGTATTCCTACATAGGTATCACTTCCTAAAGCTGACACAGTTTGCACTTTTAACCCATTTAACTCATTTTTCAACAACTCCATTTATACCCTAAACATCACTAATTCATCTACACAGTGTACTCCTTGCTTTTTATGTGTGGTTTTTGTGGTTGTCTATTGAGCTTTATTTGTAGCCATCTCATCAAGGAGTAAGAAAACTTCTTTCGAGACCTTGTTCATAAAACTTCCTTCTGAAGCTACATCTAGGAGAGACCTGGTGATACCATATAAAATGGTTTATTATTTAATGTATTTTTTCTTTAATTTAGATAGCTAAGTAGGTTAAATTATTTATATTTTATGTGTTTTGTCTAGTTTATGTGTTTGTTTGTATTTCAGGTAAAATTGGGTCTAAAAGGCAGAAGAAATAATTACAGAAGCAAGCCAGAGCACGAGTTGTGACATTTGTCTGACTCGTGATGAAGAGGAAGAAGAGGAGCATGACTCGTGATGACTATCTGAGTCATTACAGAGACCAAAGTAGCACAACTCGTGAAGATTGTCCAAGTTATAAAGGAAAGTGAAAGGAAGAGACACAACTCGTGAAGAACGTCCGACTCATTATAGAAGCAAGAGGGACACGACTCGTGATGTTTGTCCAAGTCAGTTGAGGCAACAGTTCTGAAGCAATGTAATTTTTCATCCCACCTGTTCTCAACCACCAAGTCTTTTCATTTGGCCTTTTCATGGCAACGTTTCACCATCATACATGTTCTGAAGAGGCATAATTAGGGGATCCAATATAGGGACCAAAAATACATTTCAAATATATTTTTTTATAGAAAGTTGTTATACATAGTTGATATATAAAGATATTTACTTAGTTTATGATGACAAAGGAACAGAGCCAAAGGAACAAGAGATATATCAGAAGGTTTAATTAGAAAGTACATTTTTGGGGAGTTTATTTTTCCTCTAATTCTTTTGTTTGACTTTAATTCCAGTATGTATTTTTGGCTAGTTACCTTTGTACATTAGAAATGTGAAGTGGCATTTGTTTAAGATCAAGTTTATTTTTTATTATAAATGAAGTATGATTTAAATCTATTTGTGTGATTTGTTTTGCTATGTATGCTTGATCCCCATATTTAGCATGTTAGTCAATTGATTTACAATAAGAATTGGAATTTATTGATGGAAAGACAAATGACTTTACTTAAAGTATTGAATTCATTTATAGATAAGGATTTATTTTTAGGGGATTAAAGAATTAGCATTGAGCTTCATAATTTTTGTTTATCTCTATAATGACATGAGAGTGCTTATGGACTCTAAACAAGAACATCTTTAATGACAATGAGAATTGCTTTAAAGAATCTTTGGTTAAATTCTCCAATCACTTCAATTATACAATTACTTTTACTTTTACTTCTTCCTATTTTTATGTATATTTATACTATTTACTAAGTCATCTTTAGTCCAATTTAATTCAATCTATATATATTAGTTTAGATATTAATGAAGTACTTAATCTTCATTATTCAATACCTATCCATCTACTTCTTATGATTTCAATACAAGATCTACCCTATTCCCTTTGGAATGATACCCTACTCATTCTATACTCAGTCTAGAAGGACTAAAGGTAATAAATCCCTTATCACCTGGTAGCTTGATTCACACCTGTATAAAAAGTAGACATCAGTTGATGCACAACTATTTCATGGTGTGGACAACTTTTTAAAAGTCTCCTAAATCTTTCCCAAGCCTCATAAAATTGTTCCTTATAAAACTACTGAAAATTGTAAATATTATTCCTAATAGTAGTTATTTTGGTGGGTGAAAAGAACTGGACTAGAAATTTCTTTTGCATTTTCTCTTAGCATTTGCAACCAATCTCTTGCCTTACCAATGAGAGTAAAAGGAAACAACTTAAGCCTAATAAAATACATAGATATTTGGAATTTACACTGTGTCTCTAATCTCTAGAAAAATATCCAAATGTTGAGTTAGATCTTCAATCTCTGATCCTGAAAACTGGTTCTTTTGGACCATGGTGATAGTGGTGGATTTTAGCTCAAAGTGATGATTTTGAGGTAGTATAATCATCCTGTACTCCTCATTCCACCAAGGAGTAGCATAGTCCTTATTGGTTTTTAGCCTCAACCCATTCCCTTGGGCCTAATTTTGCTCCACTTGCCCTCTAAGTAAAGGTGGATCTTCGAGGGGATGGTTATTCCGTTCCTCTCCTAATGGATCTAAATTCATATTTTCTTTTTGTAATCTCCTTATCCTATGGAATGTCCTATCTATTTCAGGGTCAATAGGCAAAATCGGGTCACCTTTTACCATAAACTATTCACACCTGTAAAGAATAAAATAATAAAATCAATTAAAGAATAAAGAATAGAAAAAAGAATAAGAATAATACACAAAATTCATTTTAATATCGAAAACAAGCAAAAAAATGCCAATTCCTCAGCAAAGATGCCAAAAACTTAATTGATATGCTAGATTAGCTAGTAATATAATGAAATATAATTAAGATCCCAAATATCGAATCCAAGGGAATTATGTAAAATTTGTGTAATTTAGATTTTAGAATGAGTGTTGTGTGCAAAGAATTTCCAAGTTGTAGAATGATGTAAACTAACTAAACCAAAAACAAAAACTTAAATAACTAAAGTAATGAACCAAAATAATTAGTTATAGACTTAAGCAAATAAAATTAAACTTAAACAAATCAAGATATGAAAAGATGGTAAAATTTAATAATAAATGGCACTTCTACTAAAGGACTATCTACCTCAACTTTTATTATAATGACTCAATTAAAATAATACAAGTGTTCTTGGAAGACAAGTGTAAATTCAAATATCTTATTCAGAATATCATTCTAAGCATTAAATCCTCTTATTAGGAATAATCTAATACTTAGCATAAAAATCCAGTTTATCATCTCCTAAACATCCATTAAATCCTTTCTTAAGAGATCCAACTTCTGCTTATTCTTAATTAAATTTTCTTAGCTTTAATTTCACTCTTTACCAACATAGAATTATCTAAATTTTTCTGAACATCATCATGCATCAATACAAGTGAATTAACTAAGAACATACATATCATAAGACATACTTAAAAGTGATCATTAACCATTTATTTAATACATTAACAATCAACTCAGTCATAACTAAAGATAATAATTTTCTTAGAAATTAAGAAATAACACACTTGCATTGAATTAAAGCTCAAATTAAAGTCATTACAAGTAGAAGTATAAGGGTTCAAGTTCCTTTAGCAAAAGTAAAGAAAACTACTCACTCGTTATTTTAAAGACAAAAGAAAAATTGAAATAAAAATACAAACACATAGAGCTAAAATGCATCTCATAATCTCTTCTCAGAACACCAAGCTTCAGCTTCCAACCCTTTATTCTTGTCTCTTCAAAAACTAGGTTAAAAACTTAAGTGAAAAATTCATAATTTTAACTATCTTCCTCATTTTTGATGTATAAGTGTGCTTAAATACTATCAAAAAAAGAATTTTGATGCCTTGTAACTTCCTAAACCAGATTGAAGAAGAGTTTTATCATGTTTAGAAGACATTCTCTTAGGTGAGGGCTTGAAACACTCAAAAAAGTGTTTTTATTTCCTTTTCTTCCTATGTCAACACTCTGTAAAGTACTTAGACACTCAGGTGAGTGTTTTGGCCACTCGAGAGAGTACTTTAAGTGCTTGAAAAAGTACTTTGCTTCTGTACTCCACATGAAACTTGGCTACAAAATTACATAATTCTCCAACTTTCTTCCTTTCTTCAATTTAGCCCCTAAAAATACAAAATTACAATTAAGTCCACATAAATCATAATTAAAAAAATTAAACACCAAATTAACCAAATTAAAACTAAATTAACAATTAAATCACCAAAAAACACACTAACAACATAATTATAATTCATAATTATCAAATACCCCACGCTTAGTCTTTGCTTACACTCATGCAAATTTGAACAAACCAACTTCTTAAAATAATCAAACTTCAACAAAGAATCAAGAAATTAAAAACCATGCTTTAACAATTAAAAAGAGCACCTAACAAAATTCTAACTAGATCAAATTCAACCAAGATAATGTAAGCTAGTTTCTATGTGTGTGTGTACGACCAAAACATTTAAAGCATTTTCAAAATCAAAACACCAATACAAATTCATAGTCATGTTTAAAAATTGATGCACACTTAGCTATAAAAGTGGTTTCATACTTTAAACTTTAAAAACACCATAGGTCTCTCCTTTAGCACTGGAACTCGAAGATCATCTTTGCTAAACAATTCAAAGTCAAACTTAGAATCACTTAGGTCTTCAAAGGTTGTAATGGGGTTAAGGTGTTGGTTATCAAAGAATGAACAAAAGATAATAAAAAATAATAGCCACTCTATACTTGAATAGACCAAATTTCATAATTTCAGTCTACTAAGTACATATCCCTTTACCATGCTTGTTTGCTCAATCCCATAAATATTAAGCACATTTAAGAGAAAACAATATTGAAGTTCCTCTTAACTTTTTCAATTCAACTACTTTAAAGAAGTCACAACTCTTTTTTCATTGTAAAAAGCCCATACTTAAAATTTTTCCATCTAATGTTAGCTTTTAATTTAAAATTTCTTTCTTTTTCTTTTTCTTTTATTTCTTTTCTTTTTCTTTTTTTTGACATTAGCTTTATTGCTAGAAATCAATGATAATGTAGGTGTTTACAAGGTCAATTTTCACTAATTGCTGGACCTCATCCATAACCCTTGCCAATAGTCCTAAAAAACTTTGTCTCACAACACCCTTTAAGATATCCAACACATATTAATCCATCCAATCCTAGAGTGGCCAATTCTAGCAAAGAAAAAAAAAAGCTATTTAGGCTATATGGTAAAAATGAGTGTAACAAAGAAAAATAAACATGATACACATTAAACATGCCCCATTAGGCTCAAAATAGCTAACAAGGGATAAATGCACCAATTAGGGTAAGTAAATAGTCTTAATAAGGCTTAACAAGAAAATTTGCCTAGATCCCTTTCTAAGTTTTTTTAGTTTTTTCTATACTTCGAAGGGTGATGAGAAAGGTTCTAGTGTCATAAAATTCCTTACTCAATTATTTTAATGCACTAGTTTTTTTTTTCTATTCCAAAACTGGTTTTTAGTGCTCAAAAAATGAAACCTAACAAATATATGTCAAGTTAAATGCTAAACTAGTTAAAATTTCATTAAAAAACATGCTTGTCTTACTGTTAAACAAGGATTTTGACTATTACACATTCTAAGTTAAAGTTTAATATGACCAATTTTGAGAAAAATTAGGGCGAACTAAGCTTAGTGCAAGCTAAGTAACAATATGAACTAATTATATCATTAGTAGCCAAAAACAAAGAAATAAACTAAAGTACTAAAAGACTAGCAAAATAAAATGCACTATTATTATTAAAGCAAATTACAAAGTTACTAGAATTAAGGTTACAATAAAAGCAACAAACTAAAAATAAAAGCTAACTAAACAACAAAATAAAAACAAAAGACACAAAACAAAGATAAAAGCTTTCATGAATTAAAAATGGGAGGTTGAAATTTCACTTCATGAATCGAAGCCAAAATTGAGCTTAGATAAGCTTTACCCCCCTTTAAAGAAACTTGCTATCCTCAGCAACAGGTTGTCCAATTATTGCTTTGGTGGAGGTGGTGGTGGTGGAAATCGCTCCCAAAAACTAGTGGTGAAGCTCATAAAGTGAGAGGTGAGATGCTCTTGTTGTGTGGTAAGATTCTCTAAGCTCTTTTTCAAAGTATGAATTTGCCTAGTTTAGATGTCTAGTCGAGCATTCACCTGGTTCATAAAAGTCTCCAATTAGAGTGGAGGAACTTCTTCAGCCGGTGGTACCTCTTGATGCTTATGTACCTCTGTGTCTTCCTCTCTTGGTGGCCTTTTGTGACCAACACGTAGCAATTCCTTGTATTCATCCCTAGTTATCTAATGGCGATATGGCATGTCCCACATTACCTTCATCCACTTCAACATACATGATCAATATATTGGAGATCGCCATCAAGAAGATCCTTTATATCTAGGTGTTTCACCACTTTTGCCATTATAGTGGTAATCAACCCAATAGAACAAACCTTGACAACATTATGATTCCTTTGGAGATTTTCTATCTTTTACCATAGCCAGAATGCTCCATTGATTCAGATCCCTTCAACAATACACCTCAATATCATTAACTCACCCTTATTTATTACACTTGGGCCACTAAGACAGTTGTAGATTGTCATTGAAAGGAATTGATGAAGAACTTGTAACGTGTGATCCGTCAAAGAAGAGTGAGCCTTAGTTTTGCTTGCATGCTATGGCACTGGGTTGATTGGATCCCTAATCACTAAAAATCCAAATAGCAGGAATGGAATAGACTATTGAACACCAAAATGAGTAGGCAAAGAATAAAGCAGCCCTACTACTAAGGCTAAGCTATAAAATTTGTCTCCCCAGAGGTGCCTTTTTTGGTCAAGTTGTCTATGAAGAAATTGAAGAAGTGCTTGAAATTAAATCAAACAAAATATTGAGAGAGAGAGATAAACATTTGTGTGTATGAAAGAGAGAGAACAGTACTAGCACCTTTTAGTAGCACCTTCTAGTGAAGCTTTTTTCTGTGTTTCGAATGCTTTAGGAAGATAATTTCAAACTAATGAGACCCTAAAGACCCACCACAAGCACAATTATCTAATAACAATCCCACAGTTAGTCCCAAATAAAGTTTAGACTCAAAATTAAAACTTGTTTGACCATCCACCCCACCACCTCCACCTAAAATATAATTTTTGCATGATTTGAGACATCCAAATAACCATTTAAAAAAAAGAAGTCCAAATAACCAAAGAAAAAGAGAATGCATAAAGGAAAAACTTGAATCTCAAAAATAGAACATCATTCTATGTAATAGTGCAGCAAAACTAACTGAAAGCTGCCTAATCCATATGTGTAGATTGTTTCTACGCTTATATATTAGTAGACCAACTTGTTTTTTTCACATAGATTTTGGATTTTTAGAGAAAGACGAAGGAAGGAGGAAGAGTGATAATAAATTAATAGAAGAAATCAAATCCCTAACAATAAATATCAAGAAAAATCCTAGCTTTATGAAAGAATAAAATTTTTAAAAAAATGCAAATAAGTACCTTAAAAGGGATGAGAAATTGTCGCATCCATGGAAAATTATTGGTGAAGCAACAAGCGTATATTAAGTGGAAGCACCGTAGAAAAAAAATGAGAGATGCCATACTAGGTTGCAAATACTAAAAGAGAAAGAGAGAAGAGTTTTATTGAAAGAGACTAGGTTCCAATTAAATCCTGCAAAATTCATTGCTGATCCTGTTAAAATAGAAATAGGCATTTTAGATGGCAAGAAAATATTGCTCTCTCTAAGCCAGTCACACTTATTCATTAATTAGCTAGGGTTAATTACTTAGCTAAATTAGCGTGGAATTTTTCCTCGCCAGTTGTTTCATATGGCGAGGACGTATTTGTAGCTAAATGTTAATTTTTTTTACTGATTCCCCTCATATTTATCACACTTATTAATTTGGTAGGAAACTTTACCTAGCTAAATCTGTGAGGACCTAATTCTCGCTAATATTTTTCATATGTCAAGAACTTTAATCTAGCTAAATTAGTAAGGTTTATATTCTTGTTAATTTATTCATACCAACTTGAATTAAATATTAGTAAGGGAATTACCCTCGCTGAATTCATTGTTGATCTCACTAAAAAAGAAGTAGGTATATTAGATATTCATGAGAAAATATTGCTTTTACTAACCTTTAGCAAGGGAAACTATGTTGCTAATTACTTCGCATCACACTTATTTACTAATTAGCTAGGAAAATTACCTTGCTAAAGTAGCGAGGACTTTCTCCTCCCTAACTATTTCATATGGCGAGGACAAAGTTCTAGCAAAATTAGCAAGGATTATGTCCTTACAATATAATTCATAAATCAAATGACATATAATTGAACGTTTAGTGAGGGAAAAGTCCTCACTAAATTAGCAAGGATTCGTTTCTAGCAAATGTACGAGAATTATGTCCTTGCTAAATAGTTCATTAATTAAATGCCTCATAATTTAACCATTAGCTAGGAATTTATTCTTGCTAAATTAGCAAGCTTTTGTTTCTAGCAAAAGTTGTGAGGATTATATCCTTGTTATATGGTTCATAAATCAAATATCACCTAACTAACCGTTAGCGAGGGATTTGTCGTCGCTAAAGAAGCAAGGATTTGTTTCTTGCAAAATTAGCGAGGATTAAGTCCTTGCTATATAGTTCATAAATCAAATGCCACATGGCTTAACCATTAGTAAGGGATATATCCTTGCTAAGTTAGCAAGGATTTATTTTTACCAAAAGTAGTAAGGATTATTTCCTCTCTAAATAGCTCATTAATCAAATGCCCTGTAACTTAACCATTAGTAAGGAATTAGTCCTTGCTAAATTAGCAATGATTTATTTCTCACAAAAGTGACAAGGATTAAGTCCTTGCTATATAGTTCATAAATCAAATGCCATATAACTTAACTATTAGCGAGGGATTTATCTTCGCTAAATTAGCAAGGATTTGTTTCTAGCAAAAGTAGCAAGGATTATGTCCTCACTAAATAGTTCATTAATCAAATGCCCTATAACTTATTAGTCCTCACTGAATTAGCAAGGATTTATTTCTCGTAAAAGTAGCGAGGATTAAGTCCTCGCTATATAGTTCATAAAACAAATGTCCCATGACTTAATCATTAGCAAGGGAATTATACTAACTAAAATAGTAAGGATTTTTTTTAGCAAAATTAATAAGGATTATGTCCTCACTATATAATTGATAAATCATTCGTGCCATGAATTAGGTGTTAGTGAGGGTTATGTGCTCGCAAAGTCATTGCTATTTTTGGCACCAAAATTATTAGTAATAATAAAATTTATATATTGTTAAATTGTCGCAATATTTGTTTTCTCATAATCCACTAACAATATTTGCAACAAAAATCATTTTGTGTCATAATGTTGTCACTAAATGGTGCATTTAGCAACAAATTTCATTGTCCTCGCTAATTTTCCTTGCTATTCGGCTTTTTTTTGTAATGATTATGGGGAAGTCGAGCCTATGGTGATTCAAAGAAAGATTGTCCCTGGATTTGAGATCCTTGATGATGTCTTTGATTGGTTAGCTAGAATCATCAAGCTTGAACTAGGGTTTTAGGATAAAAAAAGTTATGCCCAAGCTTGCTAATTTGGATTTGGGTTAACCAAAATAGATACTGAAGTTGGAGTCACTGGCCACTAAAGCTAAAGGAAAGGAGAAGATTGAGTGTGAGGATGTGGTACTTGAGAAAAAGATGCCATTAAAAGAAGGAAAGGCATCCATTACTGCATCGGCTGTCCTCGATTTAAAAGATGATTATTTTACTGATGTAATTTACATTCCTGAGTTGTACGGTGATGATGTACCCTTCCCTGCTTAGGCTAATAAGATGAATAGCTTCGCTTATTTGTGTGATGTCTCATTTGATTGCATCATGCATGATTATATTCACAACTCATTCATATTTGATATTAATTCAACAAACACTGCTTTATTTAATCTCAGAAGCCAAGATAAACATAAAGAGATCTTGATCACATCTGACATAACTCCTGAAGAGACAAAAAAATTCTAGAACATATTGAGAAAATATGAAAAACTATTTTCCTAGACCTACGAAGACATGCCTAAAATTTATAGAGATGTTGTAGAACATTCCATTCCAACATATCCAAATAGTAAGCCAGAAAAACAAAAGCTTCAAAAGCTCAGGCCAGAATAAGTAAAAATGGTAAAAAAAGAAGTGAAAAGGTAGATTGAAGCAAAATTTTTGGTTGAGGTCTAGTATCCTACTTGGTTAGCAAATGTCATTTCGGTCTCCAAGAAAGATGGAAATTATTAATGTGCATGAATATCGAGATTTGAACAAAACATGCCTGAAAGATGACTTTTCACTCCCCTATATAGATTTGTTCATCGATAGTGAAACAAAATGCATGATATACAAATTTGTTGATGGGTACATAGTGTACAATCAGATCTTAAATAAGATAATAGATCGGGTAAAGACAACCTTCATTACTGAATGGGGAATTTATGCATATAAAGTTATGCCGTTTGGACTGAAAAATGTGAGAGCTACTTATCAGTGAATGGCATAATGATTAAGTCAACCACAAGTGAAGGGCATTTTTAGGCTTTAGAAAGGTTCTTTTAGTGGATAGACAAATATAATCTCCATCTCAATCCAAAAAAGTGTGTTCGGGGTAACATCAGGCAAATTGCTAGGGCATATTGTTAGCTAGAAGGGGATAAAGGTAGATACAGATAAGGCGAAAACCATTTGGGAGATACCAATGCTGAAGAAGGAAAAAGTGATCAAAGGGTTCTTAGGACAAATCCAGTACATCAGCCAGTTCATCGCTAAGCTCACCTCCATATGTGAGCCAATTTTCAAGCTTTTGAAAAAAGATCAATCGGTCAAGTGGAATGATGATTTTTAGAAGCCCTTCGACACCATCAAGGAATACTTGCTGCATCCTCTAGTTCTCCAGCCATCCAAACCATCAAACCCTTTAATTTTGTACATAGTAATGGAATAGGGCTCAGTAGGAGCCATGCTATCTCAAAAGGACGATACTAGAGCTGAATTCGCTGTGTACTACTTGAGCAAGAAGTTCTTACCATATAAGACCAAGTATACAAACGTGGAAAAGATTTGCCTGGTGATGATATAAGCCTTAAAGAAGTTAAGGCACTACTTTCACTCTTACAAAATTCAAGCAGTAGCTAAGCATAATCCACTCAGATACCTCCAATCAGCACCATCCTTACTAGGGAAAATAGGAAGGTGTCTATTGCTCTTGCAAGAGTTTAAAGTAAAATATGTAACCAGAAAGACAATCAAGGGAAAGGGAGTTACAAAGTTTCTTAATGATGACCCCTTCACCCATTGGAAGGGGACCAAGTTGAGTACGAATTCCCAGATGAAAGCATCGGTGCCATAACAATTCATAGTTGGAAAACGTACTTTGATGGGGCTACCAATAATAAAGGAGCTAGAGTAGCAGTTATTCTCATCATGCCCAATGGTGAAAAACTCCCTTAGCCAAGAAATTGGGGTTCAAAGTGACTAACAATGAAGTGGAGTATGAAGCCTGTATATACAGGGTGGAAAGCTTAATAACACTATGAGCAAAGACTGTCGAGGTGTTTGGAGATTCATCCTTAGTGATCCACCATGTGAAGGGAGAGTGGTCCATTAGAGAAGGAATACAGGTGCCTTATATGGAAAATTTAAGGAGTTTGAACGATTAGTTCGAGGCATACACCTTCAGATACATATTGCGGGATGAGAACAAGTTGGCAGATGCCTTGGCTACCTTGGTATCTATATGGTACAACCCTGAAGGGATAGTCATGAGACCAGTAATAAAAACATGCTCAACCAAGCCATGCTTTGATAACAAACAGCTCATGAGTTTAGATAGGTTTGATGGCAAGCTATGGTACTATGATGTTCAAAATTTTTTGGAGACTTTTAATTAAGTTCTCCAAAGAAGTTATGGAGAAAGATCAAAAGATAATTCACAAGTTAGCTAGCCAATTCATTAGCATAGACTGGATCCTATACAAGAGACAAGTTAAAAACATTCAGTTAAGGTGCCTAGATGAGAGAGAAGCAAAGAAAGTTATGGAAGAAAATCATGCAGGGTTATATGAAGGACATATGAATGAATTAATATTGGCCAAAAAAATCATGTAGCAAGGGTTCTTTTGGTTAACCATGGATGCCAACTACTCCAAATATGTGAAAATGTGCCATTAATGCCAATAGTATGCTGATTTGAGTCATTTGCCTATTTTGGAGTTGTGTAATTTGTCCTGACCTTGGCCCTTTTTTCAGCTTAGAGAATAGATATCATCAGAGAAGTTCATCCGATGGCTTCTAATGGTCATAAGTACATTATGGTTGCCATCGATTATTTCACAAAATGGGTAGAAGCCGAGTCCTTCAACACACCAAGGGTATAAGAGATGGCTTGGTTTATTGAGAGAAACTTGGTTTGTAGATACGAGGTGCCTCACCATATAGTGTCACACAATGGGGTTCAGTTCTAAGACAAAACTAGACACATGCTTCAGAAGTAAAAAAATCTAGCATCATAAGTCATCTCCTTATCATTTGCAGGCAAATAGGGAAACCAAAGTCATTAACAAGAACTTCAAAAAGATTCTATCCAAGACTATGCAAACATATAAGGATTAGGCTGAAAAGCTATCATTCACACTCTAGGGGGTACAGAACCACTGTTATAACCTCTTTGGGAGCCACTCATTTCTCCTTTGTGTACAGTTCAAAAGTAATATTACCAGCAGAGATTGAACTATAGTCATTGAGGGTTTTCCTAGAAGCTAAATTGCTAAAGACGAAATGGGCAGAACATAGGATGGTACAGCTAAACCTACTAAATGAAAATCAAATGAGAGCTTATTACCACAATCAGTTGTATAAAAAATGATTAGCTTGGTCTTTTGGAAAAAAAAAGGTTAAAGGCCATCATTTAAAAGAGGGAAATTTAGTATTTAAGCAAATAAGACCTGGCCTATTAGACTACAGAGGAAAGTTCAAACCAAATTGGAAAGGTCCCTTTATTTTGAAGAAATTGCTTTTTAAAAGAGTGGTTATTCTCATATACAGTGATAGAAATGAATTCAAATAACTGGTTAACATTGACAAGCTAAATAGGTTCTATAGATAAAAAAATCAAATCAATCAAAAGAATAATAGCCCGCAGGTCAAAAATTGAAAAAAGGTGGCCTTGCTGAAATTAGGTGCCCTACTAAGGCAAAGATCGAAAAAAAGAGCCTCAAGAAAAAATTAAGGGTTAAGAGAAAATAGCCAATCAAGAAAACCCATGAGAGCTTATTAACGATAAGAGTTGAATGTATTGAAGATGTCACTATCCGAGATTAGATGAAAGTTGTGTTTGGTATTAAATGTCATGTCGCGATTATCATTATTACAAGCTATGATCATGTAAGAATGCATAAATAATTTGAGCTATACACTCTAGTTAACATAAAATTAGGCATATTATTTATTTATAAAAAAGAAACAAAGGACATCAAACACACTAACACAAAGTAACAAACACCAACCTTACAAACACACCAGTAGAAAATAAAAAGCATAAGTCCCAGTGACCAGCACTGGCAGTATATATATTACATACCAAAAAACAACAAACTCTCAATAGAACTAGTCAATTTGCATTGCCCCCACTATGGCTTCTCTTGTCTGGACGTCTCAATAGGAACACTCTGGTGTCAGACACCTTTATGACCCACAAGCAATATTTCACGCTGGTTTCAAAGTCACAGATATTCATAGGAGGAATATTGGTCCTCACAAGTAAGCCGCTTCAGATATAATGGTAACCTGTAATGAAGGTATTAGTCAAATCTCCTCCCTCAAAGTTTAGATATGCATGCATAATTTCCTGCCATAAATCAAGCTATCGAGCGCAATTCACAATAAATAGAAAGTAGCCCTATGAAGGCTATAAAAAGGAACACATCAAGAGTTCCCATCATGAGTCACATACTCTATATGGATCTAAGGGCATATAAAACTCACCCTCCGTCTTTTACGAAGGTCAACCACATGATGCCTTCTTCCACGATACCAATCAAGTACCATCGTATACAAGCACCAAAGAACCTCAAGGAATATGCATCCATGACATAAGGAGGGGGTTCAACCAGTATTTTAATCTTTTCTTGTAGCCAAATTTGAAAACAAAAATGTGAAAAAAATGATGATGATGATGATGATAAGGAAATAAAGTAAAAATGATAGTGAATGCAAAAGCCGTTGGAATAGTTTGGTGTCCATTTTAGGCAATGATTAGGCACAGAGCTATATGAAAATCTATAAAAAGACACATTTTCCACAAAGGAAAGCTAGTGTGAAAACCCACAAGGGTTGTACTATCTTAAATAAATGACCACAAATACCTGAAGCAGCAGACGACTACCAGTGAATAGAGCAGTAGGGTCAGCATTTACTTCATCCAGTCTAAGTAGAGTCTCCATTAGGATCAGTGGAAAGGGATCAGTCGTTTATGAATGCCGTTGACAATGTTAAATAGTCAGTAATCCCCTAGAATGCCAGCTTCACTAGTGATGCATAGGTAATGGGCCAAACATATGAAAAGAGTCATGCCCACAACATAAGTCTCGTTACTGTAAAAATAATACAAGTTGTTAAATAATAGGTTAAGCACAATAGGTTCAGATGGCTTGATAAGCACTCTGACCTAAGAAGGATGAATCCTAAGGGTACAAATAGCCTCACATGGATAGTTCAGGACACAATTAGGCATATATGGAAGGGTGCCTGGAGAGAAAGGGACGCTCAAGATAGCTGCAAATTCCTCATGGAGTGGGCACATTTCCACATTATTGAAATGGAATACGTGAAAGTGGGGATCCCAATAGTGTGTTGAGGCAACAAACAGATTCTCTTCCAACTCTATTTTACAAAGGAATCTCAAATTGGAATAGGGCAACAGGATAGGACCATCCTAAGTAGAATAATCATCTAGCAATAGAGCAAGTCATTTAGAAAATGAAGTCATTGTTAGCAAAGTATAACTTAAAGTAAGGCAATGTGAGGCACAGAAGTAGGACATGAAAAGAACGAAGGAAAAGTGAGTGGGAAGCAAAAAGCAGTTGAAAATCTAAAGTACCCTCTTTATATATCAGTTTGTATGGCCGTGCAAGTTTGAGTTTACGCCCGTGCATGTGCCCTAGTTACCACCTGGTGAAAATGAATAGTAAAAAATGGCTTTGCATGTCATACACCTCATCTTGCATAATCTAACAATCACATGCACAACTCTAACACCTTTGTTTTGTAGGTTTCATTTTAGTTTTCACATTTCAAGGATGGCTTACAGTTTAAAGTCACATTCTTTACCAAGATAACTCAAATAATTAAAGGAGTATATTTTGCATGTGCACACGGGTATGCAAGCATTGAGAAGAATAATAACAAAATATAATAATAATTAATTGAGAAAAAATATAAAGCAATAATAGCATATTAAGTACATAATGATATATACAAATAGACAATAAATAGATGATGAGCATGATAATAATAGAAAATAGATTTTTAATATTACACTTGTGCAAAAATAAATTTTTGTAAATAAGTTGTAAATAAAATAATTTTGTTTTGTTAGATCGATAAATTGTAAGGATTGTAAATTTTAGAGTTATTTTTAGAGAAATTAGGGTTATTTTACATGATTTTAGGTCAAAACCCATGTAAAAACGCTATTCATGTAGTATTTTGCATACATGAGAATGTTTCACATTCAGAACTTTTCAAATTCTAGATTTTTTGCCTTGCATTACTTGTGCATGGCCTTGCAAAGAGTGTATAGCAGTGCAAAGCCTATATATACCTATGCATTTTGTCAGGATATAAAAACCCAACATTTTTTCCTTCTTTTCTCTTTCTTGCCTTATTCTTCTTCTTCTTCTTCTCCGAATTCAACATGGTGCACTCTCGTTTTTTACCCTTTTCTTATCTAATTAGCAATGTTTGGCAATTCTGATATGATACATTGTTGGGTTTTTGTATTGCACACGTTTTGACACTTATTTCACGTGTTTTCATTAAGTTTTGATTTCTAACCAAAAAGGTATGTTCAATGTCTTTTAACTCTTTTTTTTTTCAATTCAGATGAGATTATAATGCTATGAGATTGATGGTAGAAGTTTTTGTATATATATGTGATGTAATGTTGTCAATAGTTTTTGTTTTGATTTTGAAATTTTTTTTGAGTAAATATGTTATGTCACTACATTTTTTAGTTCTTTTTTAGTTTACTTAGTTAGAATGCATGTTGTTGTTTTAATTATTTGGGTGATTTGCTTAACGAAGTTGTATATATAGGCATTGTTTATTTAGGGGTTAGAATGAGAAATAAAATAATAATGCAATGATAATGAAAATAGTAATTATAGATATATTACTTTTGTTGTTGTATGTAACATGATTGTGTGAAAAAGAAAAGGAAACAACGAAAAATACATGTGTAATTTCATCACTTAGTTGATATTTATAGAAAGGTGTAAATATTAGTAAAAAATGAATGAAAATGATGAATGAAGGAAATGATAAAATAAAGCGAGAAAGGAATAATAGGTGGTAATAAAATATATAAAACTTTAGGACAAGTAAGGCTTTATCCCTTAGAAAAAGAAAAGACATGTGTTGATATCTTGTGAAAGAATCACGCTAACGTAAGTACATCTTTAATGTATATTATTTTTCATATAGATATACATGATGATAATAAGAATAGCGATAATAGTATGTATATATGTCTATGATACCATGATAGTTCCTAATATCTTAATATAACATTTTTTATACATTGCTTTTGTACGATTTGGCATGATTGCTAGATTCCTGGTGACGGCATAGGATAAGCCAATGCTTAGTTGTTATAGATTCTTGTTGAAAAATTTGGTGTAGCTTTGGGCTTAGATTTTTTAAGCCGTTATGCTGCCAAAATTTAGTCATAAAAAGTGATGATGTCTAAATGACACTACTAGCCAATGTACTATGATTAATTGTGTAATTTTATCTTTTGCAGGACATGGATCCCCACTTTCACATATAGATGACACAACTTGGATTATTGGAGGAGGCTGATACCCTGATAACATAGTTGGGATAGACACACTTTTATACGGGGGTGTATAGGACCTACCCTAAGATGAATAGGTAGTTTTTGGCTACATTTTTCTATTTGGGACACCAGCGACTAGACGATGAGGAAGGTGTCATCACATACCATATTCAAGGCTATCTAATGTCCCTAACATGCAAGCGCTTTACTGAGATTTTGGGATTACCCATGGGAGAGGGCATGATTAGGCTAAAGAGATTCGTTTTAACATAGATGTGGGAGATTATTGCATGATCAGTTGTTCTATATATGCGAAAGACAGCAAAGTCCACCATGTTGAGATCACAGTTACTTCGTTACCTGTCCAAAATTCTCTCTTGCTTGTATCTAGGGAGGATATGCAGTCTTGGTGTTGTTAATGTGGAAAAAATCTACAATCTGTGGGGTATGATGAGCGAAAGGTAGGTAGATTTGAGTCATACTATCTTGGAGAACCTAAGGAAGACACAATATAAACTAGGTGAGGTGACAGTTATAGGTGGGCTGCTCACTAGATTGCTTTTAGTAGAAGGCATGCAGGAGGTTATGATGGGCCTATCAGCTAGAAAGGGTATTTATTTAGACAAAGAAGCAGTCAATGATATGCGTATGGCCAGAGAGGATGATGCTGTGCCTAATGGGATCAAATTGATGACATTAGAGGAGATGGATGCGGCCTTCCACCTAGATTGAGAGATACCGAATGATAAGTCACAATAGCCACATCCTAAGTAGGAGTCAGGCATTGTTCAGTAGATGGAGGATGTCCTGGGACTAGGATTTAGAGAAGAGAGAGTTCCTTTTACTGACTATTTTACAAAAAAGGCCTGCTAGGAGACAGCTGAGGTGTGGACCACGCAGGCCTTTCCTACCTTCTAACACAAGTTACCACATAGACACTATGGCCACCCCAGTGCGACATCATCTTCAACACCACCTCCACCACAATTAGAGGCACATATTGCCCCATGGGATGCCATACTATAGGGTATTAAAAATATGATGATATCCAGACTGCTATGGCTACGGATATACAGGCAATTTGCTAGGAGTAAGCTAGGAAGCATGAGGCATACTTGAAGAGCTTTGATGATATTGATGCTCGCCAGCAGTAGTTGATGGCTGATATGGCCAATACAGAAACAAAGGTCCAAAATGTTGATAAGAGTATGCAAAAGGCTATAGAGAGGATCACGGCACTAGAGACCGTATTCATTACAGCCAATGAGATAGTAAATGGGGCTAGGGATGAGATCCAAAAGAGGATTAAGAAGCTTGATACCTACTTCAAAGCCTATATGACAAGTATAGATGGGAAGGTCGTAGGCCGCTTTATGGCATAGACCATCGAGATGGCTTGGATAAGAGAGGAGATGGGACTTCTTACAGATTATCTTAACTAGTTCCTCCATCTTATCACTGCTCACCCTTCGAGACCCATAAAGCCAGGCCCATCCACATCTTAGGCAATGAGCCCACCATTTCATAAACACTACTCCTATTCTCTACCAAAAGGCTCGACTAACTACAACCTACATTGAGGGTTCATGATTTTAGAAGATGACATCACTTACATCTGCTTTGATATCACACACAGTTTAAATATATTCATAAATTTGGATATTATCTCTTGGGATGATGCTATTTATGTTCCTTTGGACTTGTTTTGAATTTGTTAGGGATTTTCTTTTGACTTTATCTTTAGATTATTATTTACTTGTCATGTTTGATGCATCTTATTTACTAGTGTATTTATTCATTGAGTTATAAGGTGATATTACTTGTTTCTAATAGGTTAATCACAATTTTGAAATGCTTCAATCACAGGACAAAAATAATTAACCAATAATGCATTATATATAGTAATAGTAAACAAGCAATGGACTTAATTGAATCCACATATCATATTGTAATAAGGAATTGTAAAAGATTGTTTTGTCAAGCCACATAGGGAATAAACTCCAACCTAATCTTTTCAACACTGTAAATGCAGGACAAAGAAGATATAACTAGCGACATAACATCAACCAATGTAGCCTTATGAGTGTCGCCTACGACGGCACTCCTTCCGCTGCAAAGGGCAAGTGGTCATGCAAGTTAACTCCAGATCCAAGCCACCCTAACACATATACAAATTTTTGCAAATCAAGGTATAACCACAGAGTGGAATTGCCTTTAGGGTATAGCAATAAAGTGAGATTACCTTCGAGGTATAGCCACAAAGTGGGATCACCTTCAAATGAAGGTATAGCCACAGATGGGATCACCTTCAAGGTATAGCCATAAAGTGGGATTGCCTTTATGATATAGCCACAGAAAGGGATCACATTCAAATCAAGGTATAACCATAGAGCGAAATTGCCTTCAGGTCGAGGTATAGCCGTAGAAGTGGAATCGCCTTTGAACCAAGGAACACGCCACGAGCTAGTGTCAGTCACCAATCAAACCTTCTTAAAAAGCAATAGGGAGATCGCCTCCTCAATGAAGCGTCTCTCTCTTCTACTCTGAACTTTGGCTCGCCTAGGCTCTTTTATATACTAACCTCCCTAAAGTTAGGGGCAACTATAGACATTGGGTCCTGAGAAAGCTTTTGTCAGGGTTACTTAATGAGGAAAATCCCTTCTTAAAAGACAGCGAATTGAGGACAAAGAGGCCTTTTTTGTTGAAACCCTTTTTCAAAAAAATATTTTAAAGTGTTTTCATGCTTAATTTGGGCAATCGAGTGGAACAAGGGATCAAACAATGAGAAATATCTTCGATTGAGAGTTTAAAAGACAAATTAAGCAAGTTTTAAGCCTTGCACACCTGTGCCCAAAGAGAATATCATCATTGTTTGGCCAAATTGCTAACTTTTCTCCATTTTTGGGTTTACATGCCCTTGGACAAAGGCTATATGGCCGTGCATCACTAGAATCTTGGCTTTTCAAGCAAGTGGCCTAAAGTACTTGAGTTGCACACTCATGCAACCCTGAGCGGACGGCCATGTAACCTAAAAGTTGGTGAATATTTCAGATGCAAGTTGACAAGTAGGTTGACTTATGGGATTACACACATGTGCTTGTGTGAGTGCACACCCGTGCACACTTTCTTATATAGGAAATTGGCCGATTACTTTGAAAGGGGTTGGAAAATTTGATTTTAGAAGTATTCTCGTTATCATAAAAGCTTCTAAAAGTTTTTAAGCTCAAAAGGTTGTTTTTGGCACTTATTTTTTTACATTTTCAAATTTTTTTTTACTGTTTTAATACAATAAGCGTCCACGAGTTCGATATCCAATGATCTAATCGAGTAAGTATACTGAAGGTAATATAAAAGGCTTTCCTCTTCTTGATTCAATTTCTCGACCATATAAAACCCATACAATTGCCATTTTGGATGTTATAAGTTTTATTTGTCAATTTTATTTACCGTACATTTACTGTATATTCATTTCCATTTAGATTTAGGTTGTAAAACTCTTTTAAAGGGTATATTGCTGTGTGGTAAAAATTATTAGGTTATTCTCTTAAAATCCTTTTATTATTATTTTGGTTGTGTTTCTCAAAGAAATTTGGTCTGAAAATCAATTTTTGTATTTAATATTTCCTTTTTGCTCCCTTTTGGATCTTTTCATTGACAATGACTTTATTTTAAAAGGAGAGAAAACTAGCTTTGTATCACTTGATGCACACCCATGCGTCATGTGATGCACAACCCATAATATGTTTTCTCATTTTTTAAAATAAAAGAGTCAACCATATATCTTTTGATATGTGTCAATGCATTTCCAACATATGTGTTGGATTCTTGTATTTCTTTTTAATTTATTTCATTTTGCTTTTTTTCATTCCCCTTTGTTATTATTATTATTGTTGTTGTTGTTGTTGTTACCATTGTTGGTATTGTTATTATTATTATTATTGCGGATAACCTTCTTGTGAGTGCAGCGAGGCGAGTACTACAGGAATGTCCACGATCTTTTCTCTTTATTATAAAAGGCTTTTTTCGATCGAAAATGAAAAATGTCATAAAAAATATTTATATTAAAGAATTTGGATATTTTGCTAATAAAATTGGACCAATATCCACATTTTTCCTAGAAAACTCACATGTAAAAATTAACTTTTAATAATGTAAATGATTTTTGTATATAATTAAATAACATGGAATGTTTCTTAAATAAAGTTTGGACTAACAAGTCCCTGTCTTTAAACTCTTACAATGAAATGCTTCTTCATAACCCATATGCGAAGGCCAAAGTCCTCATTAAAAAATATTGCAATGAAATGCTCGATTTATGGATGTCTTTACCACTTCATTCTATGCCATGATTTATCGCTTTCTTACATGATTGGGTATGCCTTTAATTCCTATATTTGCTCTAATCTTGCATGTAAGAAAAGAGATAACACAATTAATCTAAAAGCCGTTATGTTACATTTATCAAAGGTAAAAATAAGAGTGAAGTTTTGAACCATCTCTGGGTTTTTGTCCTCATGAGGTCAGAACACCCCTTTTCCCAATGCCCTATTGGGTGGCGACTCTTTACAATAAGCCTTGTGATGCCCAATAAGATGCCTCCTGACTATTGATTTTTAGGGATGAGATAGGAACACCTGGATGTGCCATCTCATACCTCTCGAGGCTTAAGATTTGGCAAATCAAGTTGAGTCTCTTTCCTATCGCAAAGCAGCCGATCAATCAGAGCAGGAGAGCCTGAACCTGGTCAAACCCTAAAAGTGGGACCAAATTATTAAAGATCAAAGGTTTCCTCCCTCAAGCTCGATAATCCCTTAGTTTCGGGGGTGAGATCGGGTAGTACCAAGAAAAGCGCGCATCACACCATCTTTCAATTTCTTTGCCATGCGCCACTTCTGGTTAAGCTTCAGGGGTTGTCAATGCTTAAAGCTCAGGCTAACGAGCCTCTTGACTATTCTACTTATGCATAGGGAGGGAAGAAGCAAAACTCCTATCTTTTCTCACGTCTCTTTTGACAGGAGAACTGTAGATGTTGGCACGTCGATGCGTGACATTTTTTGAGGAGAATGTTTCATCATCCTTTAGCCTCGGCATGGCTCATTTTGTTTTCCTTCAGCCTCAAATTTTTTCCACATATTTTGGAAATTTCCATCAATCCTTTGATCCTGGCGATGTAGAATGGTTATTGGAATCAAGCAAGCACTTGCAAGATTCGAACCATTGATGAATGGATTTAGAAATGCTTTAGGCATTTTTAAACTAAACGACTCAATTCAATGTGTCGACTTTCAATGAAAGTACCAAAATGATAATTTCAAAAATTCAATAAGAAGGGCGAGCCATTAATATGAATAAGAGTGAGTTGATGGTCAGCAAGATGTGGGGTGTCCGATCAAACGATTGGCTTTTGGACTTGTAAAAAAAGGCTAGCTCGAGCATTAGGACTCTAATGCTTAAGTTAGTAAGCTGGAGAGAATTGTTGGAGCATGAGAGAGAAAGTAGACTATAAGAGAATATTCGGAGAGTCAAGTTTTGAAATAAACCTGCTATTTATAGTGTGCTCGAAAGCTTGTACAGGAGACCTACCCTAGCATAGGTATAGACTGGCGTAAAGGTGACTGCTTGTAGGCAGTGATTTAATGAAAGTGTGTGTCAAATAATTTCAGTGCGTCAGGGACGCATCTTGTCCGGTCGGACAGCCTTGGTCCATGTGTCTCAGTTGACTGGCTGGGAAGAGTAACCACACTTTCAACCATTATTTTATATTTTTAAAATTATTACATTAAAATTTAAGGAGGTTAGAGAATGATTATGTGATATTTGTATTTTGTTGTGTATACTGGAGTTATTCAATGGAATTAATGTTGAAAGGATTATATTTGAAGGGCCAATTTTAAGTTTCACAATGAGGTCAATTAATAAGATCAATATATATATATATATATATATATATATATATATATATATATATATATATATATAATTTGGCCTTCATCAATAACACTTTTGGACATAAAAGAAATGAATCTTCTTGTTGGACACTTGTGATGAACCCTAGATGGCTATCACCTTATCAACACCACTTTGATTGGTATTTTGTACTTTTCAAAGGTTGTGAAACAGTAGGACAGATTCAAATTTAAATTTTAATGTCATTACGAAAATCCAACAAAGAAAAAATATCACAAAAGTTTTTTCATTTTTTTACAGGGATGACAGCGGGTTGAATTTTTTTTTTTAACTTAATTCACTCTAACCATAACAAATTGAATTTGAACCACACGCAACACATATAAACTTTAACTATATTAATTGATTTATATAAAATTTGTCTTATTTAAAAGAATATTATATGAAAATTTTATATGTATAGATATGAATATAAGTTAATTAAAATTTATTACTTATACTAAATATATTAGAAATTTAATTGAATTTTAGCGTGTTAGATTAGTATCTAAATATGTTCAGATACTAATTGGTTAATTATAAACGGATTTGGGTAATTTAAAACTATTTATAATTGGATTTGGAATGAGTTGGTGTATATATATGTATACAATGGAGTTTGAATTTGGATAGGTCCTAAGTGGGATCAATTAATAGAATTAATATAAACAAAATTAAATTGGAATGGTTTCTTTCATTTCCAGATAATGGCAGCATGAAGTAAAATTCTAGATACCATTATTATTATTATTATTATTATTATTATTATTATTATTATTATTATTATTATTATTATTTTGAGCAAAGATACCATTTTTATTAATAGTATATAACTATATATATAGTAATTTATTCTAAATCAGTCTACAATATGATACATATCATCTAGCATTATGTAAGAATTTTCTCTTAATAATGTTTTAGTACTTAAGCTGCTGCGTTGCTCCCATATATAGTTAATCTGTTTTTAGTAACTTCCATGAGTTTTCTTCTTAGTTCTTGCTCTCTCTCTCTTTGGTCAATTTCATTTCTAATCATATTTAATTAAGAGGAAAATATGACATCACTGCTGTCGAAACCACCTCTAGTAAGTGTTCACATTCAAAATATCAATCCCATGTGACAATTTTTTTTTATTAGGATGGTCACGTTACTGCAAAAGCATATAAATATATTATCATTTATAAATTAGAACATTATTTTGCATTTACTTTACAAAAAAAAAAAATAATAATTATGCGTTTTCATGGCTCAACGTGCAAAGGTCTGAGCTTTCCTCTCAAGGGGAATAAGACAATATAGGAAAAGAAGTTGCTTAGAAATGATGTGGGTGTGAATACTCTGTTTATTCTATATAAGTATGTAATGAACTCTAGAAAAAGAGGAGGAAGAAAAAACAAATATCCAACTAAATGGCTTATTCATCACTGTTGTTTCTCGTTCTTCTTCTCCTATTGCCTTTAATTTTTCATCTAAAGCAACGAAAAGCTTTCAGAAAAAAGAACCATCCTCCAGGCCCTCCTGGGCTTCCAATCATAGGGAATTTGCTTCAACTTGGTGAATTGCCTCATCGTACTTTGTCCCAATTTTCCAAGAAATATGGAGATGTGATGCTTTTAAATCTTGGTTATTTACCCACTCTTATTGTCTCTTCATCAGAAGCAGCAAAAGAAATCTTGAAAACCCATGATCTCAAAACTTGCAGCAGACCTCTTTTAACTGGTACTGGCAAATTATCTTACAATTATCTTGATATTGCTTTCACTCCTTATGGCAATTACTGGAGAGATCTTCGCAAGCTTTGTGTTCTTGAAATGTTTAATCTCAAGCGAGTTGAATCTTTTCAATTCGTTAGAAAAGAAGAGGTTTCTTTATTGATAGATTCAATTTCCAGATCTTGTTCTTCTTCTTCTCCTGTTGATTTAAGTGAGAAAATTCTGTCTCTTACCTGCAACGTTACATGTAGAGTAGCATTTGGTAAGAGTTTTCAAGAAAGAGGATTTAGCAACGAAAGATTTCAAGATATTATCCATGAAGGTCTGACTATGCTAGGGGCCTTTTGTTCAGCCGATTTCTTTCCATATGGGTTGGATTTTTGATAGAATCAGTGGTCTCCATTCAAGACTTGAGAAGAACTTTCAAGAATTTGATGAATTTTATCAGAAGGTTATAGATGATCATATCAAGAAAGGAAGGAATAGTGGAGAAGATGAAGATATTATTGATGTTTTGTTGGAGTTGGAGAGATCACAAAAGGAATTTGCTGATTGGATTCAATTTTCTAAGGATCATATCAAAGCTATTCTCATGGTATGCATATCATTCTTTGTTTTCCTTTTCTTCTCTTTCTTATCACTTCTTATAAAGGAGCACAGTTCATTTAATTTATAAAATTTATTTATACAAATACTCTCTCTTTCTCATTATACGTCCCACTATAGAGACGGATTCAAATTTTAAATTCAGAAGGGAAAAATTTATTATACTATATTATATTCCATGTAAACATGAAGA
>JBBPFJ010000269.1:151489-196426 GCA_037975025.1 Excoecaria agallocha
AAAAATTTATAATTATTATTTTTCTTCTTATTTGTATATTTATTTGAAAATTTATATTTGTAATATCTAACAAGGTCTAAATCCTTTGTAAATTAATACTATAGTCTATAGGTCCAAGATAATTAATGTATGTACGTATATGATTAATTAATTTCCTTATTCTCGAAGCAAAAAATAATTTCTTACGCTTATAAAAAAGAAAAATTATGGTGTCTTTATTATATCATTAATGTATGAGTTTCACTGCAAATATGCATGTGTGTGTGTGTGTTTTTTTTCTAAGTTTATCTCTAAATGGAACTGTTGTTTTTTTTTTCTTTTTTTCAAAAGTTTTTCTCAAAATTTTGAAAGAAAAAACTTTATCTTAATTTACAAAGAAATTTACATAGTATTTTACATAAATGGTGTTAATATGACTTAGTGTCAAATATATATATATATATATATATATATATATATATATATATATATATATATATATATATATATAATGAGATTTCAGTTTTAGATTTGGGGGAATAAAAATTTAACCTAGCAAGTAAAGGGAAATTTTTTTAAATAATGCATTTTAATAAAAAAAATGTCGTGAAATGAGGCATGTTAGAAACTATTTGTGGGTCTGGGGTGTAGAGCAAAGATGCAACAGTCTATTGCATCATTGTGTCAGAATCTGCATTGAGTCCTGCGGCTGAAGATGTAGCTGCCTGTTGCGTTATCCATGCGAGTTGTTGACGAAGAAGCAGCCATGCGCTGTGTTCTCAGTCATGTCTGCCACTCACCCAATGACGTTCTATAGTGCTGCATTTTCCATTCTAGTCAAATATTTCCATCATCATCCCGCATAAAACTTTTTCGTTTGAACGTCTATATAAGCTTTGGATGCTGAAGTTCATTTGCATCCAAAGCAATTGATATTGAAATCCTGGTGCATATAAAACAAATTGTCAATTGCTGAAGGTCTCATAAATTAATTCACAAGTTACGAATTTTTTTATAATAATGTTTATAACAATATTATTATATTTTAAGTATTTTCGGTTGCAATAGGTAAAATTTTTCATTCGATTATTTATAATTTAATATATTAATTATATTTGTCGTATAATGACATTAATTTTTTATTGTATTTATTTAAAAGCAGGAGTATATTGTGAATTCGAAAATAACAAAGACGCAGTTAAACTAGTTACCGAAAATAGGCATGTTATTAATTTTAATATATAATTTTTTCCTATTGTCATATATATTTACATAATATTTGATAAATTTGAATAAATATTTATTATTTATATTAATATAAATAATATATTTATTAATAAATTTGATGTGACAATAAATTTTGTTGGTGACAATAATGGTATATTATTAAAGTTTAAATGTGAATATATTTTTGAAATATAATTATGATTTTGTAATAGAATAATTTTCGTAATAGTTATGTTAAATTTTAGTATTAATATTTTTTAGTTTTTATTGGAAGAAATAAATTAATAAATTAAAAAAATATGAATTAATATTTTCTAGTTTCATATATTTGTGAAATATATAATTTTGAATATCATGATTTAGAAAAATTATGATAATATTATTTTCACATATATTTAGTTAGAAGATGTCAACATATACTAAATTTTATTTGCACACGGGAGAGGAAATAAGTTATGGAGGGCAAGCTTTGAATATGACATATCTGCTTCGAATATCATCACAAGGAGATTGAGACTAAAAAATAAGTCAACTCTTGCTAAATTGCAGCATAAAATCTACATTAAAATGAGCTTAGGTATCAATGACATGATTTCTAGAATTATATACAAGAGTTCATTGTACAATGCAGGATTTCGTTATGTTGGATGGCAGTGGATTTAGCAGATAATGACGATGTAGATGTAATATATGACAATTTAAAGAGATATGAACATTATAATTTGGTGAAATTAACAATTGTAGTTGCAAGATCTAATCCACCTATGTATCCTTAAGATTATTAGTTTACAAACAGAGGATCGTTATGTTGGATGACAGTGGATTTAGTAGATAATGGTGATGTAGATGCAATATATGACAATTTAAGGAGATATGAACATTATAATTTGGTGGAATTAATAATTATAGTTGCAGGATCCAATCCACCTATGTATCCTTATAGTTAATAGTTTACAAATGAAGGGTTTCAAACGAAGAGCGCTGAAGCACCTTAATAATTCTACGTAAATGACATTGGTCTTAGTCAGCCGAGGCAGTCCATAAGTCAACAAGATATTGAAATTTTTTCCTAATTTGGGGGAGATACTAGCCCCAGTCAACCAAGATAATATGTCAGTTGATGGGGTGGTGACTTGATTGGAAAGGAGGCATTTTTCGATTCAGGGCATGGACATATATGCACACTAGTACGCCAGATTCCTGTTGCTTGTTCAACTTAATCTAAGCGTTCGTTGAGTCAAGGGTTTGTAATTTTTTAAGTAAATCCATCTTTGGATCAACAGTCTGTATCTCATATACCATAAGTCAAATAGAGAAGTTTAGTTTCCCATGTCCTATATGTCAGACATAAAAGTTTAGTTTCGCATATCCAAGATGTCAATCAACGTCATTTTGTGTCCTAGATGGCAAATATTGCTCCTAGTAAGTATTGGTAGTCTATCTTCAGAAGAGATGGTGATTTACTTAAATGATCATATTTTTTGCAGCGCTGGTACAGATTGTGGTGGTGAACCAGCAATTAATTTGGGTGATGAAGATGATCTCGAGGATGTTGTAGTTAACAATGATATGGATGCAGGAAGTGATAGCTCTAAATTTGGTGATGGTGAGGGGTCCGAACATATAGAATACACCAGTCTACTAGCATCACTGTATCTAATTAGTGAGGCGGACGAAGGTAATTTTATATTTCCATCAGAACATTAGACAAATATTGACTTTGAAGCAGTCTAAGTTGATATATCAGAAGGTGTTTACTTTCAAACTTGGGATGGTGTATTTGAGTTATCGACTGGTTTGGTTTTCAATAGGAAGGATAAAGTCAAATCTTGTGTAAAAAATACTCGATAATGAGGAATGTTGACTTCAGAGTGGTTGAATCTGTGATGTGCGCTGAACCCTGTTAGGCATCTGGTTTGCTCTCGAAAGCCTGCTTTTAGGGCTCGAGACTGGACAAGGTTCATTTGACCTGTGACAATCAATCGCTTCGTAATAGGCAAGGATTTAACCTAACAAGCAATGCCCTCGAGCCTCCAAAAGGCATGAGACAGTGTCTTAAGATATCCATATTTTATTTACTAACGATCAATCTACAAGATGTCTACTAAGCATTACAAGGTGTGCATTATAGAGTTGCCACCCAATAGAATATTAGGAAAGTGATTTTTTGCCTTGTGAAAACGAAACCAAAGATAGTTTGAATTTCACCTCTATTCACATACTTGGTCGATAACAATATAAATGATCACTTTATAGCTAATTACTTCTCCTTTCATGCATTATGAGATAAAGAAATACAATAAACACATACAAGCACATAGAAAGCGATAAAATCATACATAAATCACAGTGATTTTAGGACATTGGTCCCATCATGTAAATGAAAAGATTCTTGTTGATCCATTTTTAATTTACAGCTTGAATAAAATGTTTCAATATGTACTAGCAAATCAAGAATAAATATATAAGCATATAAACATACATAGGTCAGAATATTGATTGAATTTGGAAATATTGATTCCTGCACACATATTTATAAAGATATTTTATATGTCTTTTAAAGTAAAATAGGACATTGGTCAAATTTATTAGTGAATGTCCAATTAATTAAATATTGAATATGAATTTCCTTTATTGTCATGCTAAAATACCTTTTTTTTACTAATTATTACAACTCATATAATAATAAGGGCCAATTATAGATAATATGAATAACTTATATAAGCTAAATAATCCAGGGAAATTGGATCTCCTGAATTTCCTAAACTCTGCCAAGTAAAGTTCGAGGCATTATATACAAAAAGTACAATAAAAGAAAAAAATATTAAATAAATAGTAGTAGTAATAATAATAATAATAATAATAATAATAATAATAATAATAATAATAATAATAATAATAATATGTCATTTACACCATTAAAATATAAATTGGCTTTAACATATTAAAACATTTAAAATAACACAATAGTAATGAAATAAAATAAACTAAGGTAAAACAGAGCAGAGAAGGAAGAAAATCAAGCAAATGAGTGAGTCACGGACCACACTCAAACGAGTCACAAACCCAAGGTGAGTCAAGGCCTTGAGTGAAATGAGTCATGTTCCCTCAAGTAAGTCACTGGCCATTTTAAAGTGAGCCACGATAAATCAGGAGTGAGTCACAGACCATGTTCATGACTCACTCATAACTCAAGGCTGTGAGTCTCCTTGAAACTCATTCTCTGTGTGTGTGTGTGTGTTTCAAGCAAAGTTTGGTAGAGCAAAAGTTTAGAGAGAGAAAGGAATTGAGTCTCCTTCTTCTTTAAAAGTAGCTCTTAAAAATATAAATCTCCTCTTTCAAAACCCTAGATTTTAGAATTTATACCTAGAAAAGAGTTTTAGTAGGATTCTAACTCAAAACCTTCCAAATTTGGAGATAAAACCCTCCAAATCTGGAAGAAATCCATTTTTTTAGATAAAACTACCTTTTTGAATTCTAGAAAAATGTGAAAAATCTAGATTTCGGGCCATAGACGGGCGTCCCTCAATGAGAGACGGTTGTCCCTCAGGACTAAACCTGGAATTTCCCAAAATGCCCCTTTGTTTGGCCTATGTAGGAGAGAGAGGCCCACAGATAGGCACCCCTCAAGTGACAAATGGGTGTCTTCCACCACTAAAGGTTCAAAACAAGGTCTTTATGCTCATTTTGTTAAAACACTTGAAAATAATTGGAAAATCATGAAAATCTTTGAGAAAATGTGAGAAATTCATGATCGGAGCTTCGAGATCCAAATCTGTTGTCAACAATATGCTATTTTCTCATCATTGGGTAACTCTAATCTAGGCTACCTTAGGTTACAGTGTCTACAGTATGGATAAGGTGATTCTTGACTATTTTCCTTCTATTTTTTCTTCAAGTACTTGTACTATAAATAATATTTCTTCTTGCATTCATACTAAAGTTACTGCTGAACAAAATGAATATTTGTCTCAAGCATTTACTCATAAAGATATGAAGGAAGCTCTCTTTAGCATGCATCCTAATAAAGCCCCAAGTTTAGATTGTATGAATCTAGCCTTCTATTAGCACTGTTAGAATATTGTAGGATTGGATGTGAGTAGGGATTGTTTAAACATTATTTGGAATTGTAGCTTACCTAAAGGTTTGAATGACACTGCTATTGTTCTAATTCTTAAGAAGAAGGATGTAGAAGTCATGGTAGACTTAAGGCCAATAGCTTTAAGTAATGTTAGGTATAAAATCGTGGCTAAAATACATGCCAACAAATTAAAGCTTATCCTACCTTTCGTAGTATTAGAGTTTCAGAGTATGTTTGTGCCAAATCATTTGATTACTAACAATGTGGTGGTGGCTTCTAAAATCATGCATTTCCTTAAGTACAAGTCTCAAGAGAAGGATGGTGTTGGAGCTTTTAAACTTGATATGAGTAAGGTGTATGATATATTAAAATGGGGGTTTGTGGAGAAAATTTTGATTGCCATAAGTTTCAATTGTCATTGGATTTCTTTAATAAAGATTTGTATGTAATCTGTTAAATACTTTGTGAGCTTTGAAAATAAGATGTTGGGCCTTCTTTTTCCTAAAAGAGCTTTGCAACAAGGCAGCCCTCTGTCTCCATATATTTTTATTCTTGTAGCTGAAGGGCTTTCTACAATGATCCATAGCAAAGAGGGGGCAAATTTGATTCATGGCTATCATATTTGTATCAGCGCTCCAAAGGTTAGTCAGTTACTTTTTGCTGATGATTGTTACATTTTCTTTAAAGCTATTGATGTAGAGGCCAATGTAGTAAAATATGTTCTTAATATGTATGTTACTAAGTTGGGGCAATTGATTAATTTCCACAATTCTGCGATAAAATTCAATAGGAATACTCTTTTTGAGGCCAAATAACAAGTCTATTCTATTTTTGTAGTAAAGGAGGAAATAAATTTTTCTTCCTACCTTGGCTTACCGTCTTTCATTGGTTAATATAAAAAGGAGATTTTTGCTTTTATTGAGTAATGGATATAGAAATGTATACAGGGCTAGAATCGTACATTTTTATCTCGAGCTGGGAAGGAAATGCTCTTGAAAATAGTTGTTCAGTCAATCCCTAACTATGCAATGTCAGTTTTCCTAATACCTCTCAATCTCTGCACTAAATTTGAGCGGATGCTTAATTCCTTTTGGTGGGGTATGAAGACTAATGGATCTAGAGGCATTTCATGGATATCATGGAAAAGAATGTGTTGGCCACATAAATTTGGAGGTATGGGTTTTCGTTCTATTCATGATTTTAATTTGGCTTTACTGGGAAAGCATTACTAGCGGTTAATTTTAGATTCCTATTCCTTAATGGCTCGGGTTCTAAAGGCTAGATATTAGCCAAACTCTTCTTTTTTGCTTGCTTAATTAGGCAACAATCCTAGCTACATTTGGCATAGATCTATTTCTGCTCTTTTTATTCTAAAAAAAGGTTTGAGATAATGGATAGGGAATAGCGTTCATACTTCAGTGGCTAGAGAGCCTTGGTTTCCAGATCAGGTTAATCCCTACATCACTATTTCCTTTTTGCTTATCCCTTCTAATTTGACAGTGGTTGATCTTATTGATGCTGATAATAAATCCTAGAAATGTGATGTGTTGTCTAATTTCAATGATAGAGACCGCAATCTAATTGCTAGTATTCATTTGAGAATGCATAATATACTTGATATTTGGTAATGGATCTTTGAGTGTAATTGAAGATACTCGATTAAGAGTGCTTACAGAGCTATCCATGAAAAACCTAAAAATTTTTCAAATTTGATAAATCCCTTTTGTTGGTAAAAATCTGGAATTTGATTATTACACCAAAAATGAAGAATTTTATATGGCGTGCCATTCATTCCTATCTCCCAGTCTGTGAGTCCATACTCCTTAAAGGTATAACGATTAAGAAATCTTGTCCTTTCTATGGTAATCATAGTGAATCAGATGTGCATCTACTTATTGAATAATTTTACTATGTAAGTTTGGGTTAAGGCTAGTATTGGCTTTCTAAATATGCATTATAATGACTTGCAATCATGGTTTGCTATCATCCTTCAGTCTTTCAATCTGGATATTTGTTGTAATGTGGTTTCTTTATGTTGGAGTGTTTGGAAGTGTTGAAATGATTTGTTTTGGTAGGGTCTTCATCAAGTTACTGATGCTGCACTTTTTATGGCCTCTTGCTTTTTATCATTTTGGCAGTCTATTAAAAAGCAAAAGATGTGTCATCCTGCTACTGCCTCTTCCTTTTTGAATTTAAACACTTGGAACCCTTCTAATGTGGGTTATCCTAAGATAAATACAGATCTGGTTGTTTTTGAGAATTTAAATAAGAATGGTACTAGTTTTGTTATGGGGGATTATAAGGGCAACTTTATCGCATTTGCTGTAAAAGTTTATTATGGAATTCTGGATCCTGTTGTTACAAAAGCTTTAGGGGTTAGGGAAGTTTTAAGTTGGCTGAAGCAAAATCCTGCCCTTTTAGTTTAAGTTGAATCTGATTCAGAAATTGTTATTAAAACTTTGAATGAATAAAACTACTATAATTCTGATCTTGGTAGTATTGTTTTTTTATTGTAATTCTCTTTTTCCTATTGATGTCAACCTAAAATTTGGTTTCGTTAAAAGGTGTGAGAAACGGGTGGCTTATTTATTGGGTTAATTTCATCGATGGTCATTCATGTTTGAAAATTGTAACGTTATGGTCACTATACTACGATTTGTAACAAAAAAAATCACTCAACTTTTATTTTATAACAAAAAAGTCACAATGGCCGGAAAATCAAGAATCCGACCACCAGAATCATTGATAACAGCAAGATTTATTCACAGTAGTAAAAAATATACTTTCTTATAATCTTGAAATCATTGAAGTATCAAAATTTGTTAGACATTTGATAGGCAAAATTAATATTTATCTTCATATTTTCAATTTTCCGATGGCCGGATTCTTGATTTTTCGGCCATTGTGATTTTTTTGTTACAAAATAAAATTTGAGTGATTTTTTTGTTACAAATCGTAGTATAGTAACCATAACATTACAATTACCAAACATGAATGACCACGGATGAAATTAACTCCTTATTTACTAGCTAAAGGGGTTGATTTCACCCACGGTCATTGAACTTATCACTAATTGTGCAAAAGTAACCAACTTTTTTTTCTAAACTTAAAAGTCACTGAACTTATCATATATTTGCATAAAAGTCACGGTCACCGGATTCTGGCAAGAGCCTTTACCGGATTGATGACATGGCATGCCATGTCATATGCCTGGACACACGTGGCATGTTCTACATTTGGGTAAATTTCAGCCACGGTTACTAAACTTACGATTTATCACCCAAAAGTAACTGACTTATTTTTCGTGACTTAAATGTCACTAAACTTATCATTATTTTTCAAAAAAGTCATCTTGACTGGGTTAGATGATTTTACTTTAGTATAATATGATTTATAATTTTGTATAATTTTTAGACACAATTTTTTTTTAAAATAGTTTTAATTTTCAATTTTTTGGTTAACCAAACCAAACCGATCGAAAATTTTGATTCAGTTGAATTCGGTTATTCTATAAATTTGGTTCGATTTAGTTGATTAAAATCTGAAAAGTTTTATTTTCGATTATTTCGATCCAGTTTGATTATTGAACAGAATTGACTGTTGCACATGACTACATGGAGATGGATTTATCATCACATCATCAGCTATGACACATTAGCTATGGCGTCATTAGCTATGGACACACATGGATTGTTGATGAGTCAAATATGACACTTTAGCTGATGAAGGTGATTTGATTGCTGACGTGTCAAATATGAAATATTAGCTTATGATGTGACAATAAATTCATTACCATGAGTATCCGGTCAATATGAATTTTTTGAAAAAGAATGATAAGTTCAGTGACATTTAAGTCACAAAAAATAAGTCAGTTACTTTTGGGTGATAAATCGTAAGTTCAGTGACCGTGGCTGAAATTGACCCAAATGTGAAACGTGCCACATGTGTCCAAGCATATGACGTGGCATGCTATGTCATCAATTAGGCAAGGGTTCTTGCCGGAATCTAGTGACCGTGACTTTTATGCAAATATGTGATCAATTCAGTGACTTTTAAGTCTAGAAAAAAAAGTCGGTTACTTTTGCGCGATTAATGATAAGTTCAGTGACCGTGGGTGAAATTGACCCCTAGCTAAAGCCTCATTTCTATGTCAAACTTTATGTTTTAGGACTTGAATCCTTGTTTTTGTATTTTCTTAGCACTTGCAGTCGAGTTTATTTCACAATAATGAACTGCTTTTGTTTGTCTTCAAAAAAAAGCAAATAATTTTCTCATTAATTATTATACAAAACGATAATGCTAATTATTAGGGGTATATGGTTTGATATAATTTGGATATTTGTAAATTTCCAATGTCATCTTAAAAATTTGTGTATTTTTAAAACTAATTCTTATTGTAAAGCTCCAACATATATCCTAGTAGCATTAGAAAATGTCTAGGGTGCACTATAACGCTAACATTAAGAACTAAAAGAATTAAGATGTAGAGAATGACATATTGGAAATTGATTTAAAAGATGGGGGCATATTGGTAATTTAATTAAAATGACATGCGCATACATAAATAAATATGAGACATGTATTGGCATATGTAAATAAAGATGAAATTATATGTAATTGAATGATTAGAAAAGTTTGGGAATCAAAATCAAACATTTCTAAGTGTATAAAAGTTGGGCCAAATTATATTTTGACATAAGTTATACTTTAGAATTTACATGAAATTGGTATAAAAAGGGAGAGCATGTGGCAACCCTCACTTGGGCTGAAATTCTGAAATTTTATTCATCCTTTTTTCTCTAATTCATATACTAAATTACATATTAAAGGTTTAAGAAAATCAAGCCAAATTTCTAAGTAATTAAGGTAAGTTTATATTAAGTCTTCATTGCATTCTTAATCTATTTCTTACTCTATAAATGGAGCTGAAATTAAAGGATTGAAGTTGATTCAAATATGTAAATTGGTTGTGTTTATAGTGGAGGAAAGAGGCAAAGAGAAGGGAAAGGAGAAACAGTGGATTAGAAAAGGATTTTGGCCAAATAAGGTATGAGAACATCTTAATTTTTATTGCTTGTGCTTGCCTTAAAATATTGAATTGATGTACATTTTGTAATAGATGTAAAATTGATGGTGAAATGTTGCTTTGGTGTTGTTTTGAGTGAAAATGATTGAATATGCCATAAGGATTGAGTTAGGAAAACTTCTATCAAGGGTTCACTAGAGCCAGTTTTCTTGTTTTGGTCATCTTTTGGCCTACAAATCTCCAAATTAGGTGATTTCAATTGAAGATGAAGCATTACGCCACCAAAATGCAACTTTCATAAAAAAAAACTATGATTTAATTCTTTTTTTAAGATATTTGAAATTTGAGTTGAAGTTAAGAACTTGTTGTTGCCCTTGTTTTAGGAGTAGTATGCAATATTTTAGGTATAATTCCCACTATAGAACTCCAATTGATATAAATAAAATTTTTAGAAACTAGAAATATAATGAAGAAACTTTTATGAAGTATGTACGATCAAATTCTACCCCAATTTTGTCCAAAAAGTTTTAAAGTTAGAACAACAAATTTGTTCGTAAAAAGTATATAGGAGTAGTTTGTCTTATTTTGGGTATATCTCCCAACTTACTTACCTAAATTGGTTGATTTTTGAACAATTAGAAACTTAAGGTATAGGGGAACATTTTATAATACTATTTTACTTGAAAATATCATTTGCCTAGAAAATAATGTAGCACAAAATGATTTAGGATTCCTACCCAAAGATATGAGCATATTCACAGCTGGTAGGTTGGGCTACCAGCCGTGAGGTACCTGTTTTACTTAAATTAAGCAAATTTCTTCACCAAATTGATACCAAACCTTTTCAAACATATATGAGACTTGTTAGACATAAGAATGAGATTATAACATGACTTAATATACTTAAAATATGTGGCAATGTATTGAAATATGATAATGCATAAAATATATGCATAATGATTTCTATGTAAATAATGAATTGTCATGTAATCATTATGATTTTAAGTCTATTTCACATATATATGAGCAAGTACTTGGATTATCATATGCATATTTGAGAATATATAAAGATATATCAATGTAGATGTCTATATAAACTTCATTTTATGATAATCTATATGAATGTATACGATTATGTTATCTTGATATTGTAATAAATGAATAATAATAATAATAATAATAATGATGATGATGATGATGATGATGATGATGATGATGATGATGATGATGATGATGATGATGATGATGATGATGATGAGAAGTAATATAAGAAATGTTCTCAATGCTTGCATATAGGTCTTAATTGTGAATAAATAGGCATGCCTGTAGGGTTACAGTCTAGCTGCTACATAATTGACACCAGCGATGTCCATATGTCAAGACTATTGTCTCTATATGCTCAATACCTCCGGGTATCTCTACTAGCTCGATACCTCTGGGTATCTCTATGACCGATTCCTTGGGTATCTCTATGACTGATACCAGTTTATGTAATCTATACATTTATGGTCATATTATAACATTATACATGTGTTTAAAAAGTTGCATTATCATTTAAAAAATTTTGGGTAAGGTTCGATAACTTTTTAGATGAGAAAAATGACATTTTAAAAAAACAAAAGGGGCCATGGTGGTCACCTATTCATACTAGCTATGAGAGTCATCTCAAATTGAAACTTTTAGTTTAGAATGCATCCTCATGGTGGGAACAAATATGTGCCCACCATGACCACAAAAAGTGCACTTAGTTTCTCTCAGTAGAATTCTTAGTTTAAATTACTAAGCATTTTTAAAATGTTTTTTAGCAAGACTCAAACCAAATGGTCTTTTAGATATATGTTTCCCTATGTCTCTAGTTTCTATAGAACTAAAAATCAGGCAATTTGAACAACTATCCAAGGAGATATGCATGAAAATATACAGATTGTTCCAATTGGTAAGGCAGATGCCAACACACAAATTCAAGCCAAAATTTGACAATCTTATAGGCAGAATCCAATTTTGGTTTCTTCTACAAACATTTAGATCTATGTCTTATCCTTTATCTTCAACTAGAATAAATCCATTTAGAGTCCTATAGATTGAGATATAACTAAAATTCCAAAATTGGTTCAAGTAAACCAAAAAATAAAATTTGAACTTCACATAAATTTGAAGCTTAAATCAATTTCTAACTTGTAAACCTACCTCGATTCTCTCATTTACCATCAAAATCATACTAAAAATCATATAAAAATTTTATTATAAAATGAATAAAGGAAGGAGGTTCCCATACCTTGTCCTTGCTCATTTTTATCTCCTAATCACCATTTTAATTATTCTTCATCTTACTTTCATCTTTGTTGCCTTTTCTTCCACTAAGACATTAATATACCCATTTTCAAACACACTTGGCAAATATTTAATCCAAATAAAAGCTTTAGATAAAAAAGAGACAAAGAAGAAATTGATTCTTACTTCAAAAACATAAATTAACCTACTTTGCTTAATTAAATTGGAGCCAAACTTGCTAATCCTCATTAATTCCTTAGGAGACCATTTGGTGAGCTAGAAAGAAGGAAAATCTAAATTCAGCCACCAAGGGAGCCGACCTCACTCTCATCTCTAAATACATGCATTTTGTATATGATTCTACAAGGCCAATTGTTCTATTCTAATTGTTCACCTTTTGTAATCTTTATTAATTTACAAATTGGCCTCAAGTCTTTCTTTAATTACCTTATCGCATGAAATCCTAACTCGCTTAACATATAATTCCATGATTTACATGTATTTCACATACATAACATACTTAAAACAAACTACCAAATTACCCTCCGATAATTTTATTAATACTGATTATGTCTCGAACCAATCATCGACTCATGTAACCATTATTATTCTCTTTATATATATTTTAATGAATGGTTCATATTCCTAATAGGGTAATATTCTGGGTATTACATTTCTCTCCCTCTAAAAATATTTTCATCCTCAAAATTCATACTTAAACATATTTGGGGTATTACCTAACATAAATTACTTTTTTTTTTTGAATCAAATTAGCCAAAACCTTAAAAATTATTAGAACCAGACACCACAGAACTACCAGCACAGTATATGTCATTTTAAATAGAGTTTCCACTTGGAAAGTCAGAAATATTACATCTTAAAAGGAGAAACAGAAGAAAAGGGTTCAATTCGAGTAGTTTATTAGCAACCCTTTCCTTAAGCACCTCTATAAAACCTTCCATATTTCAAACTATATCAGGATAGGGACATCTATTGTAAGCCAACCACACAATAGGCATAAATATGTATAGATCATAAAAGCTCTGTTTAGGCCAGAATCACTTAAATCTATGCTCTGATACCATTAAATTGTAACACCCTAATACCTCTTAGGAGAATACATAGGTGTTTAACAATCAACCTTATCCATATAAAAGATAAAACATGGTTGTACAGGTTTACACCTATACTGACCACTAGCTAAACAACGAGATATCAAGCAATAATAACAAAAGATGCTACTTTTCAGTAATTCTTTTAAAAATTACAATTGGATTTTTGTTGTTAGGCCTTTACAAAATACACCTACTAGATAAATAGATTAACAAATACATTTTCATGTCTTAATACTTAACTTCTAAGTTGGCTGACCGTTGTCCCGACTTTAACCTTAACTTCTAATCAGTTAACATTTGCACAGATGAAAAGCTAACATGCTAAGCATAAAGCTCCGTATAAAGTTAAATAATGCATGCCGATGACTGATCAAATCAGAGTTAAAACACTTTCATATGAATGAGGCATAATCATGGAATAATTGCAAGTATAGTATTTAATTCCTACATATCAAGAAAATGGAAATAATTAGAATTATGTAGTTCTACCCCCTTGCATGTACTTCTTTCATTCATTCATTTTATGTTGTTAATACATGCTGCACTTCCTCAATTCATTCATTTTATTCTTTTTGTGTGTCTTATTTATATGTGATATTAATTAATTTATTATTATCATCCCTATCTTTACATGCTTTGCAGAGCCATTTCATGCATATGGCACATAGCTTAGTCTTAGGTCACCATTTCTTTTTACATGTATGCATTATTATGGCCACCTTAGCAATTTCATACATTTTATCTTCATGTGTTTATTTTAATCAATTGGCACATACGACATTTTTATTATTTTAATTTTGTTTATTTTGTGTATAACTTATCACTTCACATTAATTTATTTTTTCATTATATTTATATAATATATTTTAATATTACTTATTACTATTATTTTCATTTCTGCATTTTCATTTATTTTCTTATTTCATCACTATATGTTTCATGTTATTTTAAACAGTTATACTTTTATAATTTATTTGTTCCTTACTAATAATTTATTCTTTGTTTTCCATTGCCACACACAATATTCCTGAGTTGGCAACCCACCCCAAGGTTATGGCAAATGTGTCATAGTATATTATCTCTATTTGTAAATTAGTCAATTTGTATTTATTCTTTCATTTATATTTCTTTGAAGGCCTATAATAATAAAATTTTTTAATCTTTTAATACAAAAATTACACCATAAGAATTTCTATTAATTAATTAGATTTTTATTAATAAAATGGAATTAATCATCTCGATTTTCTCAAAATACATAATTAACTTTTTTTAAATGTGTATGTGAGAACTAATGTTCCCATCTAAATTAACTTCCTAATTTATGTGTAATTTATTTGAATAATGATTTTTGACTTTAAATTTATATGCTTTACCAGCCTTGCATATGTGAATAAGTGTGCCCTTATCTTTCTCTAGCATAATAACTCGCGTGAGAGGAGAAATAGAATAATTAATCTTAAAAACTTATTTATATAACATTAACGAGGCTATTAATAATAATGAAGTCTTGAACCATCTTTGGTTTGGCTTCACAAGGTTAGACTAACTTTTCCAATTTTTATTAGGTAGATTAATTTTTTCAATATTTTATTAGGTGGTAACTCTATAATACCTACCTTGTGGTGCCCAACTAACGCTCTCGTAGGTTGATCGCCAATAATGGAATAGGAGTGCCTTGAGACATTATCTCATGCCTTTTTGAGGCTCGGGGCTTAGCGAATTAGGTTAAATCCCTATCCATTATGAAACAATCAACCTTCATAAGTTAAATGAACCTTCATCAGATCTCAAGCCTTAAAAGCAGGCTTTCAAGGACCAATCGAATACTTAAAAGGGTTCGACATACGTTAAATTATCACAAACCTTTGGAAGATTACCTTCTTATATAGGTTTGAGAGTTAATAGATATCGTTGCTTCCCATCCTTATGACATTCCACTCAAAAATATTCAAGAATGTATTGTGTTTTCATTAGATACAACCCTGTTCATAAAGAATATCGGTGTTTAGAGCCTGCTATTATAATTTTTTCTCTCTTGCCATATTGTTTTTATTGAATCTTATTTTCCATTTAAACATGGTCATAATTCTCACATTGTTACTTCATCTCTTGCTCTTACTAATTTTGGTTATTGGCTGTTAATAAAAATGAGCTCATTCATTCCTATAAATGCATTAAATTTGTTCCTACCATATGTATCAATTACTTTTAAAAAGAGATCTATAGAAATTAGAACAACATGTGTCTTTAGATTAGTACGTGATAGTAAAAATAGAGTAGCAAAACATGATTGAGCAAAACACTGGTCGATTAAAACACAAGACACTTATAGAACACTTGATGAGAACAATAACACAACTGGATCATTTAGAGCATGAGACACCAGGAGAGCATCTAATTGGAATAGCACTAAAATGAAGAATAACATAGATAAAATTAAAACATAGAACACTAGTAAAGCACCTAACTAGAGCACCAGTTGAACCAAAAAAGGGAAGTGTTTCTCCATCTTCTAAAACTAATGTTTCTTTTTAATTCTGCTGGTTTACCAGGAATATTAGAAGTGATCTTACCACCACTTGCATCAAATAATTCTGGTCACACACAGCTAATGATCACTAGAAGGATGACTTAGAACAATCTAAGTCTTAAATTGTTGGACTTGTTTCACGCTTTTGCTATAATTGCTAAGCCTAAGACATGGAAATTAGCCATTAAAGAAGATTGTTCAAAAGCAGCCATGAATAAGGAACTTGAATCTTTTCACTCAAAGAAACATGGTTTCTTATTCCACGGCCTCCAATAAATGTAGTTGGATCAAAATAAATCTTTTGCATTAAACATAAAGAAGATGGTATTGTGGATCGATATAAGGTATGTTTAGTAGCACAAAGGTAATCTTAAATTCTAAGAATAGATTCTGATGAGAGATTTAGTCTTGCACTAAAAAATAACACCATTTGTTCAGTAATTTCTTTCATCACTTCTCTTAGTTGGAAAATTAGACAACTAGACGTGAAAAATGTTTTTTCCATGATAATCTAAAGGAAACATTGTATATGGAGCAAGCACCAGGATTTATAAACTCATCTTTTCCATCATAAGTTTGTAAGCTTTAAAGGTCTCTCTATAGACTGAAATAAGTTGTATGTGCTTAGTTTAATCGTCTTTCTTAATTTTTTCTCACTCTTGGTTTTATATGTAGCAAAGTTGATATCTCACTTTTTGTTTACAAAAAGGAAGGTCTTATTATGTCATTTTTGGCTTATGTGGATGATATTTTGATCACCGAAAAGTTTGGTAACTGATTTGGCTATAGAATTTTCTTTAAAGGACTTGTGTCATCTTCATTATTTTCTTGGCATTAAGATTTATTATGTTTCTGGTGGTTTAATTCTATCTTAAAAGAAATACATTAGTGTTCTTTTTCAAAGGATTGGAATGGCAAATCATGCTCTAGCCAAAACTTCAAGTCAATTTCACCCATGGTCACTAGTCTTTCGCCTAATCGTCCAAAAGTAACTAACTTATTTTTTGTGACTTAAATGTCACTAAACTTATCACATTTTTGCAAAAAAAGTCATCTTAACCTGTTTTGGGCAATAATCCTTATCGAAATGCTGACATGGCATGCCACGTCATATGCCTGAACACACGTGGCATGACACATCAGCAGCCAGTTCACCGAAAAAGGCCATACCACACGACACGTCAGCATGCCACATCATTTTTTGGACACACGTGGCCTCTTCTGGTGACATGGCTACTAACGTGTCGTGCCACATATGTCTAGGCATATGACTTAATGTGCCACGTCAACATTCCAATAAGAGTAATCGCTGAAAATCAATTAAGATGACTTTTTTGGAAAAGGGTGATAAGTTCAGTGACATTTAAGTCATAATAAATAAGTCAGTTACTTTTGGGTGATTAGGTTTAATTCTAGTGACTATAGATGAAATTGACATCAGAACTCATATTGTTGCTAAAGAAGTTTTTATTCCTTATGATGATGAACTAGTTTATTTTTTCACTCTTTAAAGTGTTGTTGAAGCTCTATAATACCTCAATTTCACTAGACTTGATATTGTTTATACTGTTACTAAAGTATATCAACATCTTCATGCTCCTATAGTAAATCATTTTAGATCTACTAAATGCATCCTCTGTTATTTTAAATGAACTCAATCTTTTAGGCTACAATATATCTCATAAATTTAATTAGTCTATGTGGTTTTTCAGATTTAGATTGGGCTAGGTGCAAAAAGACTGGATGAAGTACCACAGGTTTTTGTAATATTCTTAGAGTAAATTGTATTTCTTGATATTGGAAAAAGCAATTAACGGTTACTCATTCCAGCTTTAAGGCAGGATATCTAGGTCATAGTTGTGACCACAATTAAGCTCATTTAGATCTCATTTCTGCTTTGTGATATTAGAATTTCCTTAAATAAGCCTCTTAAGCTCTTTTATGATAATATCAGTGCCTTACATCTCACAATCTATCCTAATTTTTATGCTCGGACAAATCATATTAAGTTAGACTACCTTTTTATTTGTGAAAAGGTTGCCTCTAGACATTTAATTACTCAATTTGTTCCCTCTTCTTTACAACTAGCTGATGTTTTTACCAAGCTAATGTCCAAATCAATTTGTCCTATGTTAGTCACCAAAATAGGTCTTCATCTCCACTCTAACTCCATCTTAAAGGAGGGTTTAAAGAATATGATTCAGATTAGAGAATTTTCATCAGAAAAAGGCAACAACAAAAATTAAGGAAAAACTCTACAAATAAAAAAAGTAAAATATTTGTAGATTAGATCAAAACAGATCTGTAGATCAGTCATATCATAAAAATGAAAATATCTGCAGCTTAGATCACACAACAAATTAGATCATCATCATCAATAATCCTTATTTATTTAGTCAATTATGTACTATATTTTCTTTCTTTTTATGTAGAATTTATTGTATATTTATAGTTTTAGTATGGTATGTTAAATGATAAGGAACAACTCTGTTCTACTCTATTATTTCTTTTAAGTTTTATTCTTTTATAATTTTATTTTCATCAATACTATCTATAAACTATCTCATCCATATATTGTGCAAAGGAGATGAATTAGTTTAGACCACCATTACAATAAAGGTGGATGAGAAAAAAAGCAATTGAAGAAACTATAATAGTAATAGTAATAATAATAATAATAATAAATGAATAAATAAATCAAACTGAAAAAGAAGAAATATATCAACTTCAAACTGAATTTCTTAAGGTGGATTAGACTTTAAGATTCATTAAATTAGCTTATATATATATATATGTGTGTGTGTGTGTGTGTGTGTGTGTGTGTGTGTGAGAGAGATAAGTGGTTTTTTGCCCTCAAACTTTTTAAAATAGGGTTTTGAGTGGTTTATACCCCTAAACTCCTTAAAATAGATGAAAAATACCCTCATTTTGGATGAAAAGTCCAGCTGAAAAATGGACTTAACGACAGCCAATGCAGACATGAAACATCAGTATCCACGTGGTAATCTCTCTCATAGTTAGCACTATCTCTCTCTTAGTCTGTATTAATAAAAAAAAGAAAATTTAATGTGGCAATCCTTGTCCTCCTTATATTCTTCTCTTTCCTTATCCTGCCGCTTATCTTTTTCTTCAAGATTGATGATCCTATTCTCCTGATTGTCAAGTTATAATGATAGCCCTTCCTATTTCTACATTTTTATACATGAAGTGGCAGCAGAGGCTTGTGAAAGATAATCAACAATTGCACATTTATCTTTCTGCACTAATGACACGGTAGGAGATTGTTACACAAACCCATAATGTAAATTTTCAACACTAAAGCTAAAATTAGAATGGCAGTTTTCACTAAGAGGCAGGTAGAGCATATTTCCATTAACTTCTGAATCTTGTATCTGCCTATTCAAGCCACTATCAAGTAATAGAAGTTCCTTTGGTTCTAAATTATCTCTATATCCATTGGTAGAAAACTTAACTTCAACTTTAACTACAACTGGAATGGATGTTTGATAATCAACTGCTTTGCCATTGTCAATCGATTTTTCTCTTTTAGCTTCTGAACTGATAGATTCATTTGAAATTTTCTAGGTCTGCACAATCTCGAACAGGTTCATGATTTTACCTTCACAACCAAAAGGTAGATATAGCTTCTCCTCTATAAGGCAAGAATAAAAAACCTTACTAAAGAAAATCCTGCACTAGTCCTTAGATCTTATCCTAACATATTGTGAGATAATAGCAAAATCTTCAAAGTTTGGCTTTGCGAATTAAAGATTTTTGGTGAATTGCTTCAATTTTTCTCTGCAATTTTCTTCCATTTTCTCTCAAATCAAACACCATTTTATTGCATTTTCTCTCAAACAAAACAACATTTTTCTTGCAAAAATAATCTTTTCTTTTGTGATTTTCTTTATTTGATTATTAGATCCCTAGTTATTTGGCTCCAGATAAGATAAAAATCAACCGATACACCTTTAAATCCTTATTTTCTTTATCCAAATGAGAATTTTACTCTCGTTTTGTGCTACAGTGTATTTTTTTAATACCCTTGTCTTAAGGACTTAGATAGGGTGAGAAGGGTGTAGAACTTTGGCAATCAATTTAAGTATAAGTGTTATCTTGTATTAACCGATTAGATACTAAAATGGATAAGCAATGATAAATAAAATACGGTTGGTTAAATTAAATTCTTACTTACTAAACTAATTATCTAATCTTATTTATAACTTCAAACAATCAGTATAAGCATTAGAATTACAAGACATCAATTGATCTTAGAAAGATACAAACAAACACCTAAGTATATAATGAATGAAGAATAAGGCCTACTATCCCTAGATGCAACTCTCATTGTCAAATAAGGGCATCCCCATCTAGAGTCCATAAGCACTCTCATGTCATTATGGAGATAGATGAACCATGAAGTTTTATGCCTATTTTTAAGCCCCTCAAAGTGAAACCCTTATCTTCTAAGTGATTTCTAACTTTAAGTAAGTTTAATTACCTTTCCACCAAAATGTCCCAATTCTTATTGTGAACAAATTGATTAACATATTACATATGGTGATAAAGCATACACAATAAATTAAGTACCCAATCAAACTTAAATCATTCATACTTACAACAAGATAATTATATTAATAAAGATTAATCCATACTTGCAATTCTAACAAAACAAAGTTAGCCTAGATACATGTTGGGAAAGCAAACAAACACAAATAAGAAGAATAAAATAAAGTAAAAAGATAAAGAGGAGAAGAGAAGAAATTGGTTGATGACTCCTCAATGCTTTCTTCTTCCTTGGACTTTGCTTTTCATCATAATCTTTTCTAATTGATTTGGAAGTTAAAAGGTGGTTTTTCTATCTATAAAATATGGTTATCTTTATGTATTTATAGGCCCAAAGGTGCCCCAATTGGTGTCTTTTTTGAAAGGGTTGCAAATCTAAAGAGGTATATGAAAGATTACAATTGTTGGCCTTTGTGATGAATCGACACACTTGTGCTAAGTTAGACAAGTCAGCACAGCCAGACTCTATAATGAGTCATCACCACTAGAATGAGTCAGCACGCCCTCAACTACTTTATAACTCAGTTTAATGTGGCGCGAGTCAACATGCTGAGTCCCTATTATAAGTCAGCACACCTTATTACGAGTCAACACAGGCTTTTGAACATCTAAAAGCCCTTTTCTTCTGTACTTCAACAAAATTCCCCTCATTTATGCTTTGTTTCATCCAATTAGGCACATTTAGCCTATAAAAAAAAAGACATAAATACATACATTAAACTAAAGAAATAATGCAATAACAAATAAAATGACTATGCTAAATTGCATGACATCATTTTGGTCTCACTAGATGTAGACATCGTGACCAAAGGTAGCCTAGATCAGAGTTACCTGATGATAAGGAAATAGTATATTTCTGATAAATAATATGGATCTCAAAGTTCTGATATGGATTTTTCATAGTTTTTACGAGAATTTTATTATTTGACAAGTTTTTTTGAAGGTTCTAACAAAAGAGCACTAAAAACCATGGTTTTGGCCTTTAATGATGACGGACGATCGTTTATCATGTGAAGGATGATCGTTTGATGCCACATCTCTCTTGTATAATTTAGATTAGGGGCATTTTTGTGAATTTTGAATTTTTGTCTGAGGGATAGCCGTTTGTCCTAAGGGATGACCTTCCGTGGTTGGATTTTTTAATTTTCCACTTTTTTTTAGTGTTAAAAATGGAAAGTTGAGATTTCTCCAAGGATTTTTAACCTGAATTTTGAGGGATTAATGCCTCCATACTTGGAGAGATAGAGTTGGAATGCAATTCTAACTCCTCACTTAGTATAAAAGATAAGAAAATTAGGGTTTTAGAGGGGAAATCATTCTTGAAAAAAAAGAAGGTGCAAGTTCTTAGAGAAGAAGAAATCAATTCTTCTCTCTCTAAGGCAAAGGTTCTAAACATTTTGTTGATCCAACAAAACACACATAAAAATTTTTTTATTTTCTTAAATACAAAGCTAAGGTCGAAGTAGAGATCTAGACTTCAAGACATATAGAGTCAGAATATCTCCTAAGAGTAACATTATAATCTTCCCTCCATCTTTCTCTCTCTAAACTTATCATGTATATTTATATTGTTTGCTGTTGAAATTAACATGTTTGTGTGTTATTATTTTGGGACTTATACGTTTAAATTGAATGCTATGCAAATTTAGATCTGTATGCATGATGAAATATTAATTTAAGCATGATTTCCTCCATGGTTGTGTGATTTAAAGCTTTGTTTTTTTAGTATGTTATTTTAGATGTTAGTGTTATTTTGCATAGTTGAAGTATGATTTAGGGTTAGGTTTTTACCTTGACATGTTTTAGGCTCTTATATTCAAACATCTAGGATTTACTTGAGATTTTGATGAATTTGGTATTAATTTCTAGCTTTCTGTTCTATCCTTCGAGTGACGGATGGAAAGAAACCACCATAGATAGTCGTTTGTCAATGCAATAGATGGGATGTCTAGTGATTCTTCTCATCCCATCCCTCCTTCAGTCATGGGTGTCTATGGCTGATTTTAGGCTTATTTTTATGTATTTTGTGTATTTTTATTGTTGTTCACGTTATTGTATCGGTACTTGATGCGTTAATTCATTTTTTGTACGTAATTTCCTCCTGTATGCATGTTTAATTTTGTGGTATTATTCTGTATTTTTTTTAATTTAATTAGCCTTTTGATTGTAATGCTAATTTTTTTTTATTTTTATGGTTTTGTGTGAGTAATTGACCCTATAAGCCCTTGGAGGATCCCTTAAGATGATCATGCATTGGAAGTCATACCCCTATCAGTTCCTTTCTCTCTCCATTCATTTGGTTTGATTTATCTTTATTTTATTTTATCATTATTTTATTATTTTTCTTTATTTAGTTTGTTTTTTTTTATGTATTTTGGATGTTTTCATTTTAGGGATGTAATAGTTAGTAAAAAAGATTTTTCTGCACATTTAAGTGGAAAAGACACTAAAATGGTTTTTATTAATTAATTTGGGCTTTTTCCGTAAGATATGGACTAATGTCTAGTTTTCCAACCCAAAAATCAAATAAAGGATGAAAGATTTTTTTTTTTTTTGATAAAATATGCATGAGGGAACCAATGTTCTTAACCTAAATGAATGCCCAGATTTATGTATGTAATTTAATTCGTTGCTAGATGATTTGCTTATATAATAACTTAAGTAAGACTTTCTTCTTTTTATTTGTTTATTGGTTTTTATGTCTAATTGGAATGTTTATTTAATTTTATCGCTAATGCATAGTATGAGAGAGGAGAGTGGATTAACGCTTAAAATCTAATTATAAAACAACACCTAACCAAAGTGCAAGTAAGAGTGATGTCCAAAACAACAATCTCTATTTAGGCATCAAAAGATCGAGATTCATTTTCCAATATTTTGTTAAGTGGTGACTTCATGATACCTGCCTCTTTGAGCTCATAGTAATCGCCTTCAAGAGTTGACTACCAACAATAACTTGGGCTTTAACCCCCTTTTTATTGTGAAATAATCAATCTTTGAGTTTTAGTGAGCCTTATCTGGTCTTAGACCGTAAAAGTAGGCCTCCAAGAGCAAACCTAGAAATAAACTTTGCTCTAGTGCGCATTATAGTGGCGACTTCACAAGGGATTAAAAAGACCTTGCTTCTAAAAGCATCTTGGTGAAGTTATTTATAATTGGGTTTTTATCACTAATCCTATCTCTTTTCAAAAATTGCATACATCTTAGAGCCTTAGAATTTAGGCATCCCTTTTTCAACCCAGGTGTTATCCTGAAGCACACCTTACGTTCACTCAATGTAGGGAGATATCAAGAAGACCTGCCAGCCCAAGTCTAGTGTTAAGGTTAAATCCGCAAGTGGCATGGCTTTCCTTATAGTACTTAAGATATCGTTCCCATGAGGAATGATTAGTTATTACTCACTATGTCTTTTCTCTATTTTTTATTTACAAATTTTCACTATTTTGGTTGAAAATTTAAACTACTAATGTTATACTATGACTAAAATATTAATTAACCCTTATTTAATTATGATCAAATAAGAAAAATACAATTAATGATTTGTATTAAAAAATGAAATTTGATAATTATTCTTTTAGTCTAAATTTAATCTTTACAATGTAAATGAAGTTGTGATAAATTTCTAAATCATTCTCTCGACATGAAGTAGAATGCCTAAAATATGCAAGTATTAGTTTTAAGCCTTAACTCTTATTATAGAATTAGATTGTCATAATCACATATTTTAAGAATAAAAAATCAATATATAACAATTATCCTAACATCACAATCTCCTTAGTAATGCTTTGATAATGAGTTTCTAATAGATTTAAATAAGAATATATCTCTCGAACTATACTTTTATTTATAATGAAAATTTAAATCATTAAATGCAAGAAATACTATCAGAAAATTCTACAATGAAAAATTACTTGAATTAATTAGAATAAATTATAATTAGCATAATTGTTCAAGTTTTTTAAACACATCATTCAAATATGACAAAGAAGGAAAGATAATTGAAAAGTAAATAAAAGATGATATCTCAATCCTTTACACATAATATGTTTCCTCTACTTCTTTTCTCTTTGTTTTCTCTTCAAAAGTTAGATTTCTTCTCTATCTTTCTCTTACTTAAAAATAATCACTATCTATCTATCTATCATCTCCCTCTTTCTTGTCATCTTCATTGCCTTTATAATTTCTTTAAAAACCACTAGATCTCCTTAAGCACACCTTTAAAAGTACACAAATTTTTTGTGAAGAGATATGTCCCTTTGAAGTATCTTTTGAAATTTAACTGGCCAAAATGCCTTTTGTCACACTTACGACGCATGTCACGCTTATTGTGACAAAACACATCTACCTCCTCCTTTATTTCTTTCTTCTTCTTTTTCCTTCACATATGCCTGCCTTTATTTTTCGTACTCGCAATAGAACCTTGCATTCTTACTCATTTTCCTTTTTTTCCTTGCTCAATCTCCCATTACTTCTAAAATAACAACACAACAAAACTGACCAGTGTCTAATAAGTGCACTAGATCAAATAGTAATATAGGAAAATAAAGATTAAGATTTCAAATATTGAACCCAAGGGAAACTTGTGTGTGTATGAAAATATTTTGAGTTTTAGAATGAAAATTATGTGTAGAGAGAGAAAAGATCCCAAAAGTTATGATGGAAACCAAAAAAATCGAATCAAGGTAATTGACTTAAAATAAATAACATGAGTAAATTAAAAACAAAGGGACAATCAATATTTAAAAGCAACTTTCACTAAGGGACTATCCACCTTAACCTTTTATTGCAATGACTTAAATTCTTAAAAACACAAGTGATTATGGAAAACTAGATGAATAAAGCTTGATACCTTGAATCAAGAATATATTTCTTGAACATTAAACTCCCTATTAAAAACAATTTAACATCCAGCATAAAAATCTAAGTTAACTTCCTATACTTTCATCAAACTCTATTTCAAGAAAATTTAATTCCAGTATATTCGCGGTTCCTCCTCTCTCAATATTAATTAAGATTATTAAAACATAATTATCTCAAAATAGAAAGCAATCATGCATTAATTCAAAAGATTAATCCAAGAACATGCAGTGCCTTAATGCTGCTTAAATCAATTTTTAGTTATTTATACTAATAAACCAACAATTAATCCAAACCATATCAAGGATAAGAATATGCTTAAAATTGAGAAATAATCAACTTGGGTTAACATTAAAGCTTAATTAACTCATCACAATAAAAGAATAAGGATTCAAGTATCCTTAGCAAAAGTTAAGAAAAACTACTCACGCTTCATAATTGAAAGCTAAAAAACTGAGTTTAAAAGACAATTACAGAGAACATAAACTAAACTTAAAACAATAGCTAAACAACTCTAAAACAATGACTTTCTAACTTGTGTCTTCAATCTTCCTTTTATAGCTAGAGCAGAGGCAGTAAAACAAAAAGTTTTAATTCCCTTTAACTTCCTAATCCAAGCAACAACAAATTTCTTATTTTAACAGAAGACTTCCTCTTTCAGCAAAAATATTCTTGAAATGGTGGAATGTAACATAAAACCATTGAATAACCCTGCTTTTGTCTTCTAAAAAGGGCATTCGGTCTAATCACTTTGTGATTCCATCGAATGGGCTTCCTTCACTTCTTTTAAAAAAGCCATTCAGTAGAATCACAAAGTGATTCCACCGAATGGTCCTTTACTAGACACCATACGATGAAATTCTTCTTTTGTTTTTGCAAATTACCCTTTCAATCCTTCAATTTTTCCTTTTTCAGTCAATTTCACACCTAAAAACACAATTAAACTCAATTAAGATCTCAAAACACCAATTAAACAAATTGAACTCTAAATTAACTCAAAGACCATAAAATTAACATAATAAACTAACTAAAAACACTAAAAAATATAATCAAATGCACACTTATCAAAAATGAAACATAAAAGATACCAATATCTAAAAAAAATAGCTAAAACTAAACATTTACATCACAATTCTAAACAAAAAATACTCACAAAATATGAACTATTCAAGCTCATATCAATTTTCCTAAACTTAAACCTTTGCTTATCCTCAAGCAAAAAATTAAAATTAAAGAAAATAAAACACAAACACAAAATACAACAATCATTAAAACAACATTATAGAGCCTTTATACTTTATAAAATACTTGGTAAATAAATGAAACAACTTCCATTTAACAATACATCAATCTATATTCACAAATTCTCAAGTAATATCATAGACCGTTAAACTTCAACACCCATGTACCCCCAATTAAAGAATTAGGAGAATACAAAACACAAAAATATAGATACCTTAAAAATCAAAATTCTTACAATATGTATTAATCATTGCGAATTTTACATTGCCTAAAATAACTTTCTCTTAAGGTAAATACTTTACTCATATCACTCAAGTATTTGATAGCTTAGTGTTTCACTCAATCCTTTAATATATCTATACACACCATAAGTTTGTAAATGAGTAAAAATCTCCACCATTAGTAAAAGTTAATGCACAAAATCAAAGGGTTTTAATATAGATTGTAGCTTGACTTAGGTTAAGGTAGGGATAACATTGGATAAATAGCTAAGATTGTGGAAAAAAAAAAGAAACTATCACAACATATGAGACTTACAAATTATAAAAGTAAAGCATTACTTATTTGAATTCAAAGACTTGTATCTCATTCTAGTTCCTTTTGTTCACGTCCATAATTTTTCTCTCTTTTGTTATTTTCTTTTTCTTTCTTCTTTCTTTTCTTCTTTTTCTATATTTTTATATTTTTCTTTTTCATTTATTCTTGAGGACATATAGATATTAAAGGAACATAAAGTAGTATTAGGCATATATAGGTTGCCAAAAGAAAAGGTTAAGCATTCAAAAAATGGATTTAGATTGTAATATGCTTATTTAAACAAGAAAATAGCTAATGGCTCAAACTTGGCTTCCTAATGTCAAAAGGGTGGCTTTTTAAGTAAGTTAAAAATAGGTATTTCCAATGCCCTTATCACTTTTCATTCACAACCTATACTAAATGTAGTCTTGAAAATTACTTAGAACAAGTTCTAGAATATATAGTTATAAAAGGGTTCTCTACAAGAAAAATATGCTCACTAGGCTCAAAAACTCACAATTTAAGGGTTAAAGTTGTTCTAAGCAAGGCTTCATTGAAAACAATAAAAACTACATACATAAAGAAAAACAACTTAAAAAGAACATACATTAAAGTACTTCGCATAATTATTCACCTTTATAAGTGCACATAAAATCCTAAAGCTTAATATCCTTCAATAGTACTAAAAAATTTTATCAACTAGATTAACAATTGTAAAATGCAAAAAATTTAATAAATATATTCCCAAAGATCATAAAATATAAATGCTCCAACAAACACATAAACACAAACTAAAACATACATGTTAATAACAACCTAACTTACAAATACATGTTATCACATATATACAAAATATACAAATAAAACACCTAAACTATCTCTTCACACTTAGAAGACACAATGTCCTCATTGTATAAGAAACATGCAAAAACTAAATGCACAACAAGAAAAATAGAATACAAAGAACAAAACAAAGAAAAGTAAATAGAGTAAAAGAAAACTACCCTCAAGAAGGTCCATTTGGAGATCTTAGTGGAGAAGGCATGAACTCGATGTTTTGCTTGTGAAAGAAGGCTAACAATCTGTTATTAATGCTTTGGTGGCTCTAACTCAAATCTCTTATATGCATCTCCATGGCACCCACCTTAGCAGCAAGGTTCTGGTTGGCAGCATCCATGGCATCCAAATGTGTAAGTACTTACTACTAGCCCACAAAACTACCTCCTTCACTAGCCATAGAATTAGACTCATCATCATTATCATCCTTATCCGAAGTAGAATGTGGACCACCCTTAGTAGCAGGGCTATTTGCTTGCCCTTACCTATTGATAGCTTCGCAGTTCACTCCTCATAAAAGTAAAACACAGGTGGCCAACCCCCTCTCTTCAGTGATTGAGAATTCCTAAAAAACATAGCATCCAACATTGAAATTTTCTCATCCTCTTCAGGCTCAAAACCCGTTAATGGCCTAAGCATCTTGACACAATACCCATCACTATATGGCCTATGCCCACGATCTTAGTTTTTGACATGGATGCATTATACAATTTGTAAAAAATGAAGGATATAGAATAGGGGGTTTTCTTTGCCTACAACAAAGACAAAACAAACAAATCCTTGGCTTGGACTTTATTGCTTTCAACTCATCCAAACAAGGCATGACATAAATATTTATGGAATAACATCAACAAATCATTTTGATAAGACTATTGGTGGAATTCTTTGGTTCAAAAATCCCTAAGCCAGTAATTTTTTTCAAATATTCAGAAGGTACAAAATATTGTGGCATAAAAACTTGCCCATTTAGAGGAAAATCAAACCAAGTATGCATCTCGTTAAACTTAAAAGCATACTCATCCCCCTCATATCTAAATTTAAATTATGTTTTCTTATTATCAACATATTGCAAAGTAACAAAAAATTTAGATGCCTAATCTCTCCTAACAGGTAATTTTAGATGAGCAAATGATTCCCATTTCATAAATTTCAAAAATTGACCAAAATTTGGAGCAAATCCTAGGGCTTCTTATAGATCAAAATCAATATGCCACATACCAAAAATTCCCTTGTTACAGAAAAATTCAAATTTTTTACCCTCATCATCAGAAAATAATAGAAATAGGCATTTATATAAATGCCCTTCCCCTTGCATCTGTCTGCCATCTTCTTTAGATGAACCATGGTGAAAGTGTAAGAAAATAACAAGAAATAATGAAAAAGATAAGAAGAAAACTAAAAATTTTAAGAAGAAAGGAAGAAACAAGGGAGAAAATTTGAGGAGAGGGGGGAAAATGTGAAATCTAAAAAATAAAAAGAAGAAAATGAAGTTGGCAAGATAAATGCAACGTTCAAATCCCTAAAAATTTTTAAAATTCTCCTTTTGTCATGCTTGCGATACCTGTCACACTCATGATAGAAGCCCCAATCTATGATAAAAGGGAAATCCCATGTTTGGTCATGCCTGCGACATGTGTCAAGCTTGCGATTGAGACAAAAATTGGAAAAATTAAAATGCAACAAGATGTCAACTATGCCAACTTACAAAAATATGGACAAAAACATAAACAAACTCTATAGGAAAAACACAAAAACATACACCTTATTACTAATAATAAAAAAATAGATAAAAACATAAAATTAAAGCAACATAACTAAATGGAAACTTAAAATTAAAGAATACCTTATTAGAATTCAAACCAGTTTCATGAACAAAACTAAGAGAGATACATAAAACCTCTCTCCCATGAAAATTTCCTTCCAAATAAACCTTACACCGCTATCAATTTGCCTTAAATAATTCACCTTTATTATTCTTTAATTCTAAGTATCTATGATAAAAAAAACTTAAGTTACTTCAAATGGACCACTCCAACGAGATTTAAGTTTCCCGGGGAATAATTTTAACTTAGAATTATAAAGAAGTACATTATCCCCTACTTTAAGACTCTTATGATGAATATGTGCATCATGCCACTTTTTAGTTTTCGCTTTATATATTTTTGCATTTTCATAAGAACTAAGATGTAACTCATTTAATTCATTCAATTGTAAATACTACTTAGAGCCAACTAATTGTAAATCAAAATTCAAAGCTTTAATTGTCTAATATGCTTTTTTACTCTAACTCAATTGGCAAATGACAAGCTTTTCTAAAGACAAACATATAAGTAGATATGCCAATAGGGGTTTTAAATATTGTATGATACGCCCATAATGCATCATCTAACTTATGTGCCCAATCTTTCCTAAAATTCAAAACTATCTTTTAAAGGATCCATTTCAATTCCATATTAAACACTCTACTTAACCACTTATTTTTGGCCGATAGGGGGTAGCTACTCTATGATGAACTCCATACTTATTCAATAATGAAACAAAAGAATGGTCAATAAAATGCATACCCCTATCACTTACAATTGCCCATGGCACTTCAAATCTAGAAAATAATTTTTTCAAAAACTTAATTTCCACTTTTGAGTCATTAGTTGGTGCTGCTACTACTTCTACCCATTTGGGAAGATAATTTACTCCAACCAAAATGTAATTTTACCCAAACGAAGTAGGAAAGTGACCCATAAAGTCAATTCCCCAAATGTCAAATAGTTCAACTTCCAAAATATTAGATAACGACATCTTATCTCTTTTTCCAATGTTACCAACTCTTTAGCATTGATCACATTGAGCAACAAAAGAACGTGCATCTTTAAATAATGTAGGCCAATAAAAACCATATTCAAGCACATGAGCTGCTGTCTTAGTGCTTCCATTATGACTTGAATACAAAGATGCATGATAATGAGTTAAAATATTGACATATTCTTTCTCACCTATACATCTTCGAATAACATCATCACCATAGATTTTAAACAAGTATGAATCCTCCCAAATGTAATGCTTAGCATCCAAAAAGACCTTTTTCCTTTGTTGATAAGTCATATATTGTGGCAAAATACCTACAGAAATAAAATTAGCAAAATCAGCAAATGTTGGAGTATTTAAATACCTTACTAACATCAAAGCTTCATCAAGAAAAACTTTATCAATCTCATCCAAATCCCCTATAGGACCTTTGTCATTCTTCAATCTTGATAAATAATTAACAACTAAATTTTTAGATCCTTTTTTTATCTCTTACTTCAATATCAAATTCTTGCAATAAAAGGACCTAAAGAATAAGTTGAGGCTTTATATCCTTCTTTGCAAACACATATCTTAAAGCTGCATGGTTAGTATAGAAAATAGCTTTTGACCCTAACAAATAAGAATGAAAATTATCACATGCAAAAACTATAACAAACGTTTCTTTTCTATTGTGGTGTAATTTAATTAAGGACCGAATATTGTGTGACTAGCATAATAAATAACATGCAAGCATTTATCCCTATGTTGACCTAATACATAATCGACTACTAAGTCACCAACATCACATATAATCTCAAATGGTAGACTCTAATTAGGTGAAGTAATAATAAGAGCACTCACAAGAGCCTTTTTCAAGCTCTCAAATGTTTTTATGCATTCAGCTAAAAAATTGAAAGGCACATTCTTCACTAGAAGATTAGTTAAAGGTTTAGCAATTAAAGAAAGATCTTTAATGAACCTCTTTTAAACCCGCATGACCTAAGAAAGACCTAGCACCTTTAATTGTAGAAGGTGGTGGTAATTCTTCAATCAATTCAGTCTTAGCTCTATTAATTTTAATGCCTTTTCTAGAAATTTTATGGCCTAATACTATGCCTTCTTCTACCATGAAATGACACTTTTTTCCAATTAAGTACTAAATTTGACTCCTCACACCTAGACAAAACTCTATCTAAATTATGCAAGCATAACTCAAATGAGTCACCATACACAGGAAAATCATCTAAAAAAATTTCATAATTTCCTCAATCATATCATCAAAAATTATAGTCTTACATATTTGAAAAGTTACTGGTAGATTACACAATCCAAAAGGCATTATTCTATAAGCAAATATTTTATGAGGACAAGTAAAGGTTGTTTTCTCTTGATCACTAGGGTAAATAAAAATTTAAAAAAAACTAAAAAAATCCATCAAAGAAATAATAATGAAAATGACCAACAATTCTCTCTAACATTTGATCAATAAAAGGTAAAGGAAAATTATCCTTCCTAGTTGCTAAATTTAATTTCCTATAATCTATACAAACCCTCCATCCAGTAGTGGTTTCTGTAGGAATTAATTTTCCATTCTCATTCTTAACAACATTTATACCCCCCTTTTTAGGTACATATTGAATCAGACTCAACCAAGCACTATCCAAAATTTGATAAATTATTACAACATCAAGTAATTTTATTACTTCTTGCTTAACTGATTCTTTCATATTTAGATTAAGTCTCTTTTGTCTATCTACTTTTGGTTAATAACTATCTTCTATATAAAATCTATGCATAACTACATCAGGGCTAAACCCTCTCAAATCAGAAATTTGCCATCATATACTTTTAATTCTCTTCTTAACAACTTATAAAAGTGAATTTTCTTATATCAAAGTAAGCTTGCTAGAAATTATAATTGTGATGCATGCCAAACCCTATAGGCATCCGGTTAGTTTTCAAAACCTACTTTTAGGGCGTAAGATCGGATCAAGATTTGTTTAACTCGTGAAAGCCCATCACTTTGCAATAGACACATATATAAATTGACACACGATGCCTTTTAGCCTCAAAAGGCATGAGACAATGTATTATAGCATCCTTGTCTATTCACTAACGATCAACCTATGAGACATCCGCTGAGCATCACAAGGCATGCATTATGGAGTCAACACCCAATAGAACATTGGGAAAGTGATTCTATTACCTTGTGAAATCAAAAACCAGAGATAGTTCGGGTCCTACCCCTACTCACATACTTGGTAAATAGCAATATAATTGATTTTTTATGGTCGATTATGAGATAAAGAAATAAAATAAACACCTAAGCATGTAGAGAGTGATAAACACATACATAAAATGCGATGATTTAAGGACATTGGTCCCAGCATGAAGGATTATTTAGTTTATTTTAATTTATCGCTCAAATAAAACATTTTGCAAAAAATCATGATAATAAATATATAAAGAAACATAAATTAGGATATTCATTGAATCTAGGAATTTTGATTCCCGCATGTATATTTATAAAAATTATATTCATATGGTTTGGATTTAAAATAGAACATCGGTCCATTTTGTTGATAAAATCCAAATTAATTAAATAAAAAATGTTTAGTGTATTTTTTTGGTTTCATGCTAAAATACCCTTTTTTACTAATTATTATAGAAAAATAATAATTAATACAGGCCAAAAATACAAATAATTTGAATAAAGCAAAATAAATAAATAAACTAAAATAAAAAAGCTATATTAATTAAATTCTTCGGTCCAGATGGATTTCTTTCATCTTTCTCGAGTTTCTCCAAGTAAATCCTATATATTCATGCACCAAAAAATAATAGGACATTGATTGATTAGACAAGAGTAAAAATAATGGATAAAGACTATGTCACAAAAGGAAAGCAAACTTGCAGGCTAAATATACTTAAAATGCATATATGAACATGTAAGAGGAAAAAAAAAGAGACACCTACCAAATAAAGAGAATAAAGGAAATAAATTTAAAGGGCAATAAGAGGGAGTGAGTCATAAACTCACTCAAAGTGACAAGTGAATCACGACCTTAGAGGGGGCAAGTCACGGCCTTGACTGGCATGAGTCATGCCCCTTCTTAGCAATTTGTGGACCTTCTCTAAGCTAGTCATGGACTCATCTCAGTGAGCGAGTCGTAGACCAAGTTCATGAGTCAGCTCAGGATGATCTAACAATGCTGGAACATTGCCATGGCTAAACTCAAAGGTCTAAAATTCACATCTAAGGCATAAAACTCATAGAAAATACCCCTAATCTTCCTAAAACTAACATATAAACTTAAAATAAGGCTAAAAAACATCAAAAAACACCATTAGCATGGATTTACATAGTGAGAGAAAATGATAACTAAAGTCGTAAAAACTCATCCAAACTCATAAATAAACATAAACTCATGCATAAATTGTTAAAACACACAAAAACATGTCCATGATGAGATATTTACACAAAGAAAACAAGAAATCATGTTTACAAAATATATATAGAGAAACAAGCAAATATAGAGCACTTGAAGCTAAAAAAAAACTAAACTAAATAAAATTTTAATGAAATGTAAATCAAAGTGTACTTAAAGGCTGGAATTTATCGTCTTACATTGCCTTCAGTGTTTCTGTATTTTAAAATTTGTGAGAGTGCCTTTTTCTCCTCCTCTTCCTTTTTCATATGTTATTTTTCTGAAACCTGAGAGCTTTAAAACGAGAATTTTTTTCCTTTCCCTCAAAACCAGTTTTTTTCTCTCTTTTGATTGTTAGTTTCTTTATTATTATTCCTTAAACCCAAGAAAAAAATCCCATCATCCTTAATTATTTTGGACCAAAATGAAGGGAAATGAAGATTTTTCTCTAAAAATTATCCTTAAGAACCTGGAATTTTGGCCAAAAAAAGCCCAGTCACGAACTATGACTCATGGGCTAACTTAGTGGGGCCTAAAACCATTTTTAGTAAAAAAGGAGTGAGTCATAGACCAGGGCTATAACTCGCTGGTGAGTCATAAACCCATGCTGTGACTCACTAACGAGTTGCAGATAGGAATGAAGAGTATGCCTGTTATGGATCTGACCCGTGAGTCAAGATCGTGACTCACTCCTGAGTTAGCTAACAGTTAAAATTATGATGACTTCCCTCTATTCAATGAAAGAAATGAAAATATGGCTTTTAAAAGAACATTTTTTTCTTCAAAACTTGATGAAAACATTTCCTTGAAATGAACACTGGTACAAGAGAAGAGAGCACTATTACTTCCTGACTATCTCTAAAATTGCCTTATCCTTATTAGGTAACTCTGACAGAGGCTGACTTAGGCCCAGTGTCTACAATTGCCCCTAAATTTAGAGTAGTTAGCACACTGGTGTCTAGGTTTGCCAAAGTTCAAAATGAAGTGATAAAAGATGTGCACTCGAGGTAACAAATCTCAAAATGTAGTAAATTTTTGGTTGAGTGATTACCACCAGCTTGTTGGCATTTTAACTCTTAACTGGGCAATTACTGTCAGTTCGTTAGTGTTTTAACCCTTGGTGGAGTAATTATCGTTAGCTTGTTGATGTTTCAACTCTATATATGGTTTTTACCATCAGTTTATAGACCTTTTTACCATGGATTAAATGAGTAATTACCATCAGTTTATCAACATTTCAACTCTTGATCAAGGAAGGGTGATTACCATTAACTTGTCGATATGTTAATCCAGTATAAACTAGGTGGTTACAATCAGCTTGTCAATATTTTAACTCAGCCAGGTCATCTAATTGGTGCCAACTTGTAGGCACATAAGATTAGGGAAGATATTACATGTCTTTTAAAAGGACTTCTACTTTTGAAAGGCATATCACTTCTTGAGTGAATACTAGTACTTACAGAGGTGTTTGTCATTAGAACTCATATGTGATAAAGAAAGACTGCTTACCTTTTTATGGGTTTAGATGATTGTCATCATGTATGTTTAATCTTGAAGCAAAGAGGTTGTCACTTTAAGGAGTGTGTCAGACATGCTTTTGGTACTTGCATAGTCCAAGTGTGGCTGAGCTTTATTTTGATCTGATTGATCAGTATTCAAGACCTTGAGATGTTGTTGATGTAACATTTTGGAATGTTCCCTATTTTAAATAAAGAGTAATGAATTAGTTTGTGACATACATTGCTTAATTAATTAGTTAATTTTGACTTTTGATTGACTTTTCTCTTCTTTTTTCTTCTTTTCTTCATTTCTCTCTTTTTGAATTCAAACTATTCATTAAAACATGCGATGACTGTGTGGATGATCTTTTCTTATCATTTATTATATCTCATTTTTAGTCATTTTATCCATTTTCATCTTATCATTATTCATTATTATTCAAATATCATATCAACATTCAGGAAGAGATTAATATACATATAAGTAAATAAACTAAAGAAAGTAAAACAATGTCCATACATCATTCAAACAAAGTCAAAGTAAAAGTAAGAAAGTTAATGTAAATATAAATGAAAGCCAATGTAGTAAAAAAATGAAAAATGATAAATAACTCCCTGAAAGTCACTGACGACATCTCAGTTCGGTAAAGTCTGGCAATCTGGTTGATGACCTAGGTGGCAACTGTGAAAACTAAGAGGTCCCATCTGAGATGGACCTGAAGGTGGTGTTGATAGCTGGTGTATAGTCAACTTAACTTTTGTGGCTCAATTGAAGGGTGTGAGGACCTATCCCATAAGCCCAGCTAAATGATGCAGGTTTTCTCATACTTGCCTCATAGCCAACTCCTATTGGCACACTCCTACCTCTATCCGAGCTAGGCGAGCCGTATGTAGATCTCTAGTCCTATTCACAGCCTCCCCGAGATTATAAATCTCCTACACGACCTCTCATATAGTGCCTACTAAAGCAAATATAGATTTATTTATGCTACAAGTACATCTACCATCAGTCCGACTGGATAGGGCAACCATCCCACTCAGAGTCCATAAGTTTTGTCTCATACCCTCAATAGTGGTCTCTAGACTAGTCAGTCTACTCTCCAAGCTCATGGGAGCACTAGAGGAAGCTACAGCTGGCAATACCAGACCATAAGAAGTGGAGGCTCCTGGATCCCTATGTTTACCAAACTTGTGAGTCCTAGGTGATGCTGGCATGCGAAAGCTATTAGAACTCTCTGATGATGTTAATGTGGCCATGTAGAAGGACCACGACTAAACCTTACACTATAGGTTTGGGTGCTTGAATGAGATGGTTCTACAGGTGAATGAGCCTGACTAATGGGCAAATGGGCCTCTTGTAAGAGAACCCCAAGATATTGATGCACTTGAGGAGGAGGATAGACATCCTGTGAGGGGTCTGCTGGCTGATCATCGCCACCATGTGCAACACCTTATGGACTACGAATCCTAAATCCTCGTTTGGCTTCCTTTATTGATAACAATATATAAACTTCGAGTTGAAGGCGCTTAATCATCCACATGTCCACTGTCATGTCAAAACTCACAAATACATCCCCTTTTGCCTGTACTCCCATGTCAGACTTAGGAAGGCCAAATGATAGCAATGGTAGAGTAACTATACCTCTAATAACAATCGGTGGTACTTAGGGCTCAGGCTATTCTGGAGGTATTCTATAAATTCTCATAAGCAATGTTGATGTGGTATCCCTCAACCATGCCCTAAATGCTCTAGATATCTACAACATTTAGGCTCTTTGACCAACCCCTATAAAAGCATGATAGAACCCTCTATAAATATCTCAGTACCTATAAAATCAACATAGTCACCTTTGCTATTGAGGGATTGTAGGGGATGCTTGGTTTGGTAATAGTGGCTCACTAGTCATCTCCAGCTATCCTCTGGGGGACCAACACATCCTCACCCATGGGTAAGTCAAAAGCCTCAGATACTCATGCTCGAGATATACTAAAAGTGTACTCAAAGACCCTGAATGTGACCATCCCTCTTCATTATTAGGGAGCTGGTACCCAAATAGTGGAGGTAGCAAAAAACTGGCAAATTGCCTTAAGATAGGTAGCATATGCATGAGTGTAGAAGTCCAACCACCCCACTCGTGCAAGATAGTACTATGCATCCTCCAATATTCCCATGGTCTAAAAGAAGGCTGACTCATGAACTGGCTGGTCTGAAAATGTACATGATGCAGGGCTATGTACCTAGCAACCTACTCTAGCATCATCCATATAGGTGCCTAAATGTTTGGGCGTGACTAAGATTGTCAAATAATTATGATTGCATGTTTAAGGCTATACATAATTAAAATATCATAAAATAACAATTTACTTGAAGTAATGAAACCATCAGTCATGTAATAATTTTTCCCTATGTTACCTAGACAATAGTAAACAAGCTTAAATTGTAGAGGTAGATTTTAAATGAACAGCACTAAAGGCAATAATTACATAATCACTCAAATTAGATTTAGTCGATCCAAATAACATCTTTGTCATATACCATAAGGTGAAAAGAGAAAACAAATGCATTTTATTGCTAATATTTAGTACATTATAGAATTGATTGAGTTGTATTAAAATTATTCATGCATCATTCATGTAGACATGTGCGATCAAATTTTTAAATATGCACATAATTATATGTATATGCTATATACTAAGAAAATGACTGATTCTTGACAACAATTGGGTAGCATGACGACTAATACTAGAGACCCTCTTGTATAGAAAATGATGTATGAGTACTTTCAATCAAACACAGGTGTGTCACTCATTGCCAAACAAATTTCAATTCTCACATGAATATTTACATGCATTTATGCATGGTGAATTAACATACAAGACAATACTATAACTTGCACTTATACACATATATACTATCAATATTATCCTATAATTTTCTTACTTAAGTGATTAAAAAATTAAAAGCAAGGCTAACTTATTGAGATTGCTTAACATCGAATATTCAAAGAAGTTAAGGTTGGATACTTAGAAATGCATAAACACATTGAGCATAAAATAATTAATTAAAACCAAATGACTAAGGTTACACTAAAAATTAAATAAGCCCAAGCATTAATTAATCATAGAAAATACCAAATCTAGTTACTAAGAACTAATTAAAATGAAGGTAATCCTAAATTAATTAAACATTATGTTAAACAACTAATTACAAATTAAAATTAGTCACATAAAATCAACTTGAATTAGGAAATTCTTATTAATATTATTGCATAACTTCACAAAATATAACACAAATTAAAATTGGTGGGTGAGACCAACCTATGAAGATTACTAAAGATGATTAAAATTACACAACTACATTAGCTATCTAAGAAATTAAGCATTATTCTATCTAAGATATTCATCCTTAAAAAATATAGGCAACATATTGATTCACTGTTTCATAAATTATATGCCTTGTTAATAGAATGAAAGTAAATTCAAGTTAATTTTTATTACAATAATTACATAGATTTTACTATTATACTTATTATAATATTTTCCTTCCTTTTTCTTATGCTATCGTTCCCCTTTCTTCTATTTTTTTCATTTTTTTCTTTTAGATGTTTTGTCCTCCTCTACTGCTTCTATGAGGCTCTAATCTTTTAATTATTTTTTTTTTCTTTATACCTTAGTTCATTATGCTCTGCTCCTATGAGCTATTTAAGGAAACAACTTGGTTTAACTACAAACTAAAACAAAACAACTAACAATGTAGATAAATAAACAAATACAAAAACAGAGCAACTAAAATACACAATAAATATAATTTTAATGACTTAAGTGAAGAAAATTAAAAAAATTGAAAGGAATACCTACTTTGGAGCTTTAATGGCAGAACATAAAATAGAAAATGAAGCTTAAAGATATAAGTACCCTGGCGAGCTCAATCCAAATGAAGTTCCAATGCATGAGAATCCAAGCTTAAAGCAAAGAGAAATGAGCAAAAGAATTTTTTTTTTAAATTAAAAGTGAAGTTCCAGTAAAGAAGAGAGAAAGGCAAATAGGAAGAAGAAAAAGGCCTTAAAAAGGCAATTTTTAGTGAGTCACGGACCAAGGCCGCAAGTCACTTGGTGAGTCACGGAGCAAAGGCATGACTCACAAACAAAATGGTATAGCTTAACTAAAAGAGAGGTGAGTCACGGTCCCAAGGGCCGTGAGTCAAAAATGACTAACGGACTAAATCCATAAGTTATAAGGGACAGTAAAAAACCCCTTAATAGCCGTAAAAACCAATAGAATGAGATTAATGGCCATTAATATTTTAATTAATTACAATTATTTAAAATTTAAATTAATTTAAATCTTATTATTATTTTTCTAAATCAATTTAAATTATTTTTATTATTTTTAACTTATTAGATTAGTTTCCTATTAGTGTTATTTATTTTTATCTAACTAAATAATTAACAAACAATATTTGATAATTTCCAATTAACTAATTTTTATGACATGTGTGGCATTTAATATATTATTCACTCCATGAGTAATTTTTATACATGCAAAGTAAAGCTCCTGCAATGGTGACAAATTTGTCCCTGCAAAATCAAAGAAATGGGGCATAGTTAGCTATGCAAATCCATGCCCCATGCAAATGGAATGCACCATCCATGTAATTTGAGACTAACTCAAGGTCTAAGGAGTGAGTTAAGTGAGTAAAGGTCCAAGGTAGTGAGTCACTTTTGGCCTATAAATATCCTTAAATCTCCTTTTTCAACCCTTAGCAATCTTCATGTAGTCTTTTGTTCCAAGTGAGTGTTCTATAACTTTAATGTTTAATGTTATCTTGTTCTTTTTGTTTCCTTTTTTCAAACTATCTATCAACATTGCTTTATTGCATTATATTACATTACACTGTTATTACATTGTCTCATTATTTTACATGAACAATATACATTGTCAATATACATTGACTCTCATACTGTCTCTTATGTTTTTTTTTTACAAGCTATCTATTTTAAATGATGAAAACTTTTTACACCAAAGTGCACAAGACTGCTTGATGCCTCTAGGACCTAGGAAAATCTAATTCTGGCCCCATATTCTAGTTTGAAATTCCCACGAAGAGTTTAACTTGACACTAATCTTTTGTTGGCAGTCGCCCGATATTGGGATCCTTAATTTTATACTTTCAGATTCACCTATCAGGTGGTATATCCTCTGGCTAAGGAGTTTGCTAAAATTATTGGCATACAATTCCATCTTGGAACTTTGCCATGTGTCCTAAATTGTGTACTGATTTACCCGAGAGATGCAAGTTAGACCCTAGGTATCCTGCCCTCTATTATTCTTAGATTGGTGACTCGACAATGACCTATTCCTTTGGAGACACTACTTGATATACCAAATGATTTTTCTAACATACCTACTTTTTAGGTTAGCATTATTCTGTTGATCTACCTTACTCTATATTTAATAGTGATCTTAGAGGACCCAGCCAGTGATCATCAACTACTTGGCATCATCGACGGAAAACACAATGACCTGACTCATTTCCCTATTGTCCTAGTAGAAACCATTCTTGGCTTGGATACTACTTGTTCTAACTTTACTACAGCCTTTTCTTAGAGCCCCTTATTACTCCAGGTACAATCATTGTTTTAAAGGTGGTACGCCCCTTATGGGTTTTCACACTAGCTTTTCTTAGCGGGAAATGCATCACTACGGATTTTCACATAACCCTGTGCCTTATTTTTGCCTAGGATGAACCCAATTTAACCCGGTGGCTTTTTCATTTCACTTTTTTTCATTCATTTATTTTTTTTTTCAAGTGTGGCTATAGGAGAGGTTACTTGAGGAACCTCTTCCTAGAGTAATCAGCACATACTTCTTGAGACATTTTTTCCCAGAAGATGACTTTACAACTTCAAATCACCATAGGAAGGCTTTGCATGGCTAGCGATATTAAATAAAGTAATATCAGCTTCATATGTATATGGTTGGTGCTTGATTATATAACCAAGGATGGTCAGTCTAGTTGCATTCTATTATATGGCTTGTATTGAGCCAGTTTTTCGTGTAGTTTCCCAATGCGCTCGTCAATTTGGGAAGTGACAGGACAACATAAGATGAGCGATGTCATTTCAAGGAGATACACTATATATTGCTTTTATTTCTAGTCACCATTATCTCTGGATGCAACTGTATGCAAAAGCTGACATTCGAAACCTAGTTTACTGTAACTTTACCACCTCTATTGCATATAAAAGATGGATATCTAATCTCTTAGTTGATAACAGAACACATTGGTTGAGACAAAGCCCAAGTGGAAGTAGTTGAGGATGATCTTTAGACTCAAACATATAACGTAAAATAAATATATACTACTTTTCATATCAACAAAATAACTTAGAGTATATATAATAAACAACTCTTATTTATATTACATACGATAATATTTCTACATATTCTTGTCATACATGATCATTATTTTAACACTAGGTTTAAAAGTATAAGACTTTACTCATTTATAGAATTGAATCTTGAAAGCATCTTTCCTCTATTATCAATTAGCCCTTTTAAATTTTCTTGATTGAACATTTTCACTTTGCCTCTAATTTTTGTCCAAGATGTCCTTTTTCTGTTTTCAACTTAGTGAGGTGCCCAATTTAGCAAGGCCACCATTTATCGATTTTTGACTCGTAGGGCTATATTCTCTTCCTTTTATCTTTTATTTTTGTCATTTTTCTAAGTCTAGCCATGACACCTTTTTAGCCTATCGATGTTGATCGGTTCCTTGAATTTATTCCCATCACTATCGCTCAATATTGTAGCTTCTTTAGACAATAGCCTCTTCAGCATAAATGGTCCTTCCCATATTAGTCTAAATTTGTCTCTAATGTCAGGGAAGCTTAGCCTTATCTGCTTGAACACTAGGTCTCCTTCCTTCAAAGGTTGTTTCTTAATTTTCTTTCTAAAAGACCTTATCAACCTCTTCTAATAGATTTGATTGTGATAATAAGCATGCATTCTTCGTCCATCTAAAAATTAAGTTATAGCAACCTTTGTCTAGCCCATTTATCTCTAGGAGCTCAACCCCCAGAACTGTTTGTAGTGATTGATACTTGATTTTTACTTACAATACAGCTTCTATCCCATATACAAGAGAAATTAGAGTCACTGCCATTGAAGTCCTGGTTGTAGTTCTATATCCCTGTACGCAAAAGGAAGCTTCTCAGCCTAATCCTTATAAGTTTGAACCATATTAGCTAGAATCCTCTTGACATTCTTATTGGCTACTTCAACTACTTCATTTGCTTAAGGGCAATATGGTGAAGACTTATGGTGTTGAACCCCATATTTTTTTAGCATCCATCCAGTCTCCCCTAAAACATGGATCTATTGTCAAACACGATATTATATGGGAGCCCATACCTGCATATCAGATTCTTTCAATAAACTTTGCCATTTCTGTAGTACCCAAATTCTTAAAAGACTTTACCTCTATCCACTTTGAGAAGTAGTCAATAGCCACCATAATGAAACCATGCCCATTCGATGCCGATGGATGGATCATTCCCATGATATCTATACCATAAGTAGTAAATGGTAATGGTGAATGATAAATGTGAATTTAACTATGTTTTTAATGTGTTTCTACTATATTTTTAGGATATTTTTATGTTAATTTAGTTGTTTTAATAGTTAGTTTCTTCAATTGATGTTTTGATTCTCTAATTAAGCATTTTTGATGTTTTTAGGACTTAATTGAAAGAAGAAAAGAAAGTTAAAAGGACTTAAATGGGAGTTTGATCTTTGAGATAGCTTTGCAAAGAGAGAGTAATTCACGTTCTTAGGCAAAAGCTCCACACTCCGTGAAGTATAAATCCACTCTATGGTGTGTCAATGCACTAGGTAGAGTAAAATGTTACTCTATAGAGTAAGAAGAAATGATACTCCATCGATTGCCATTTTGCTCCACCGATCAAGAGGTTCTTCAAGGCACACAAGGATTTTCCAAAACTCTTAAATAAGAAGTCTTTTGCTTATATTGGAAGTCTACTGAACGAGGAAGCAATGTTGGATCTAACTCTCCTTTCCAAGATATAAAAGAGTGCATTTGGTTCTTCTAAAGGAGCTTAGACCAGGAGTGCAGAGTTCTTAATTCTTCTCTTTTATAGTGCTTTTGATTTTTAGCATGAGTGGCTAAGTTTTTAATTCCAATTCAAAGGTGAATTGATTCTAATTGTAATTTTTTGAGGCTTTGAACTCAACAGGGATTTCATCAATCTAAGTAATTTTTATTTCCTTGTTCTTATTTTTATAAATTATTTATATTGATTAACTTGACACCTTAATTCAATATTAATTTTTCTATTGCTATCCATGAGTTTGTGATCCATAATTATCATGAATGATTGATTTTAGTAGCAAGGAATTGGCTTATGTGTGTATGATTTTGGCTTTCCAATTTACATAGCTTGCATAATAGATTCTGGGGAAATAAAGATGCAAAGTTAATTGAATTGTAGCTATCTCGATCAATTAATTATTTTCTTAGTCATTCTTATTAATTCTTAATGCTATCATTGAATTGATATGGAATGCTATCGTGCCCAGTTAAATTAATGGTAAGATTTGATTTTAAATGCTTTGTTTGAGTCAATTACATTAGGAGAATTACTACTTTCTATGGCTTTTTCGATTAATTAGACTAAGTTATTGATTGAGAAATTAATCTTTAAGTCTATAATCAAAGTTGCAATTGGATGAGAATTATACCTTTGAATTGAAAGTTTGGTAAGATTGATTTTCATTTAATTTAATATTTTTGCTTACTAATTTACTTTTAGTTTAATCCAAAGATTCAAAACCCCCATTTACTTTATATTTTTTTTCAACATTGAGAAATTAATCACATAGTTCTTTTGGAATTCGACCTGGTTTTACTATTTCTACAAGTTAGTTAAGGTGAATCAGTATTTATTTTGAAAGGCTTCG
>JBBPFJ010000270.1:0-62903 GCA_037975025.1 Excoecaria agallocha
CTATGTGAAAAAAAAGATGTCATTGACATAATATGCTATTATTTCCTTTTTGTACTGAGCACCTCCTTTATGAATTGAATTTTATTACAAAGTTTAAATTGGTTGTTCTGTTTGAGATGTTAGTAATTTAGGAGAACATGTTAATATGGGTTAGATATATATAACAGTAGGAGGTTGATAATGTACAATTTCATAGTTTTAAGGATAAGGGAGTTTGATTAAATTGCTGACAATGTTCAAAAAGTAGTTAGTTTAATGAAAATAAATTTAATCAAAAATAAGGAAACAGGAACATATAATATAAGGTTCAAGGAAATAAATTAGTTTGAACTTGGTAGGTTAATAAACCATAAGGTTTACTCATTTCTCTTTCAAAACAGGATTAGTTGATAAATTTGATGGAAACTATTATGCTTTAAGATATATAAGTATGTAAACTGGTCATATTAGTTTGTATAAATCATTTATAAATCTTAAGAAGTTATGTTTTGTCAAGTATATGTAATGTTAAGGTCAGCTAAACTATTAACTTGATATAGTGTACATGAAAAATCGAATTTCATATCTAAAGTGTGAATATCAAATTTAATTTCACATCTGATGTATTAGAGACTTATTTCATCTGTCGGATTAATAACACTAGTACTCAAAAATTTATTTTAATGCTTTTAAAGATAAAGCAAGTATGCAACCTAAAGGCAAACGAAATAACTTACCTCAGCCTTAGTGTAATGGCCTGAACACCAGGTTAGCCATTAATAGTATTTTTCGATAGTAAATAATGTTTTCAGGTTAAAAAGTACACCTGAAAGTAAAAAATATTTTATTTCAATATCGAAAAATATTGATAATGGATAATCCAGGGTTAAATTTTGAAATAAATTTGAGATCAAATAGACCTCCAAAAGTTAAAAATATGAAAAATGAAACAGTTCGACTTTAGGTTACCTAGGTTGACCTAGGTTTGATCGAGACTTTAAAAATAGCAAATGAAGTCTAAAAATTGCCAGAAATTATAGATGTACCTAAAATAATGTATAGAATATTTTGGCTACAAAAAGTAAAGTTTTTCGATAACACTGATAATTATCAAATTGAATCGAAAACGAAATTCAATTGTGCTGAAATTTTATGTACAGCTTATTTTTTATGTGATAAGTGTGATGGAATTAAATTTAGGATGATTTAGATTTAAAAAGTGAAAGAAATTAATTGAAGTCTCTTATTGGATCATTAGTGGGCTTTGATTAATTTGGATTAAATCCATTAGTTGGCCTAAGCCCAAGCCCATTTAAGACTCACTTAAGGGGGAGAAAAATTTATGGGAGACCAGATTTTTTCACAGCCTTCTTTTCCCTCTTTCTTGGTCGAAGTCCTCTCCTCTATCTCTCTCTCAAATTTCTTCCATTTCACTCTTAAATTTTCTCTAAATTCAAACGTAAGAAATATAGTTCTGCCTCTCTAGATGTGTATCTAAGCCTCTATCTTTTTATTAGAGGAAGAAAAGCAAGAGAACATAAGTTATAGAGCTTAGGGTGTCAATGTGAGGTAAGTAAAAATAATGAGTTTAATTTGGTTTTAAGGTGCCTACAAGTATTTTAGGGTGTCTATAGTTCATTTATATTATTATTTTAAGCATTTCAAATCGAAAAATTAGGATTTTAATGAGTGGGAAATTTAGCCATGGTAGGTTCACAAGGAGAAGAGCAAGCTTTCAAGGCAAAAGAAAAGTAAAAGGAAGTCTAGGAAAGCCTAAGCCTAAGAGAAATGTTAGTGGCTAATAAATTATTCTATATCCCTTAATTTTGCATGATTTTCCTTTATTTAACTTAGAAAAAATTTAGGGAAAATGTGTATAATTAAATTGACATTAGAATATTGAAAATGGACCTTGAATAAGCCTATAAGAATGCTTATATTGAATTAAATGAATGTGTAAGGTAGACAACCTTACTTAGTCGAATTGTTCCTTAGTGGAAATCAATGTGTAGTTTGTGCATTTTGATGAAATTAAACCATAAATTATTATAGAAATGAAATAATATTCCCATGAATTTTTGTAGAATTTATGAAAATTAATTAAATATTTTTGAACAGGAATTTGGTTATGTACTAAGTGAAAATGTTGAATTATTGTGAAATAATTCATAACTTGATGAGAAAATAGTGAATTATAATGAAATAATTCACAAACTGTGTAAAAGGTACTAAAAAAGTAACTGACAGATTGACTGAAAAGAAAACGCTTCTGAAATTGACAAAAATCTGAAAAATGAGTTGAAAATATGTGAATTTTTGCACTTAGCAATAGTCAGACAGTCAAAATCTAACTCAAGATATAATTAGCTAATTATAGGGATACCTATATCTCAGTGCAAGTCATGACGATTTGCTTTGCTATGGTAAGATCACTTATCTCCTATAGTATCTGTCTGTTTTATTATCTGTTCTATGAATAATGATCATTTGAGGTCATTTCTCAATTTATATTATGGCTCTGTACGATCTACATTTCGTTTATCCGATCTGAAAATTTCTGTCGGGATTGTACTAGGGGTATAATGATAAAAATAAGTTACAAGTGTAAAAAGAAAGCTAAAAGTGAAGTTAAAAGTAAAAAATGACCTAATTGAAAAGAAATAAAAAGTTTAAGGACAAAATGATAATTTTCCTAAAAAATTATACTTAATGAGTAAAAGTGATTAAGAAATTATTAGACAGTGTAAAATGATAATTTAATGACCGAACAATTCAAAAATGAACTTTTATAAAGAAAAAGGAATAAAATATAATTTTGCATAAAAAGTTAAAACAATGACCAATTGATAGTTTTGTGTGCCAAAGGTTAATTGAAAAGTGAAAATAAGAAAATCAATGGCAATTTTGTAATTAAAGTGTAAAAAAGGTATTTTTGTAATAAAATGAAAAATTAAGGACTAAAGTGAAAAGTTTACCAAAGTTTTAGTATTGAATTAAAAAGACTATTAAAAATATTGAAAAGTACATTTTGATAAGAAAAATTAATAATTTTGCATAATTAACGTAGTTATGCATGTTCGAAAATACTATGATTTTAATCACCACAGGGCATATTTAATGTTTAGCATGTAGGATTTACTGCATACAAGTGTGAAAGATGATATGGAGCATTAGTACACATGGAAGAATTTTTGGAAGGAATAAAAGTTATTTTTATATTGGCATGTTTATGTTTGTAAATGTTTGAAGCTAAAAAATTGGTCTGTAATGGTATATTTTTTATGTATATAAAATTATGTAATTGGCTAGTAGTGGATGGACTGTGTATGTTTGAAATAAAATTAAGTATATATGGATGGGATATATATTATATTATTTGAACTATTGTGCCCCTAAGGGACTGTAAAAATTGTTTGCGTTTCAGGAGGCTAGTTAAGTTTATAACCGTTATATTGCCTGATTTTTGATAATTAAGGAATTATTGTAGTTAAGAATATGATTTTTAAGATAGGAAAAGGAAAAAAAATTCAGCCAATCGCTTAAATCTGTAATAGTAAGGGTGTTATATTTTATGCTATCAGAGCAATGCTTTAAGCGGTTATAAGATCGGAGTAGAAATAAGTGATTGATTTGTCTGTATATACATGCCAATTGTCAGTAAAAAGGTATTTTGAAATCTAATGTGTACTTGCTACTTTTTATTTTATAGTGAAAAGATGTCTTCTGACTAAGAAAGATAGGTGAGGGATGGTGAGAGTGAGGCTTCCATTGGTATTGGACAACAGGAGGTCCCACAGCAGCTGGCTTCTTCTCCAGTAGTGCCACCACCACCCCCATAACTGGACTTCCTTAATTTAATGGCAGATTGCATTCAGCAACGACTACGGGCTGGTCAGGCTCAATCTTCATAGGCAGCTGCTCAGGTTTTGCCAGCTCCATCAAAAAGAAAGCCTATTTTGGAGAAATTAAAAAGGCTTGGAGTTGAAGATTTTTCGGGACGAGATCCACTGACAACAGCCCAGGCAAAAGATTGGTTATTTAAAATAAAGAAACTATTTGAAATTACAAATAGCTCAATAGGAGAGAAGCTTGAGGGCATAGTGGCATTGCTTCAGGGATAACCTTTATCTGTTGGGACTCTATCATAAGTCATACCCCAACAGATCAGTTGAGTTGGAAATTCTTTATATCTCTGTTTGAGCAGAAATATATTGGGTCAGAATACAAAGTTGCAATGCACGATGCCTTTTGGAGGCTTAAACAGGAAAATAAATCAGTGGCAGAGTATGAATACGAGTTTAAGCGCCTCAATGCTTATCTAGATGAGAGCCAGTCTACAAATGCAAACTTATGTCAGAGATTTGAGAGATGACTGAATATAGAGCTCAGAAAGATTTAGGCAGCAATCAAGTTAGAAATAATTCAGGCAGAGCAAGCTAACAAACAGTCCCAATTCCAGCAGAAGAGGAAGCATGGGCAGTCCAGTGGCAAAGGAGGATAGGGTAAGAAGTTCAGGGGATCTCCAGCACCTCAGGGCCATCCACTAGTTTCTACAGGCCGAGGTCAGGGTAGCGCATCCCATGGCGGAGCTTCAGTTGCTTCAGCAGCTAGTACACCTCGAGATAGAGATAGTGGGACAGTTGTAGCTTATGACCATTGTTGTAAGATTCATCCTAGGTAGTGTAGATATTTGACTGGAGCATGCTTCATGTGTGATTCCAGAGATCACCAGATTAGAGATTGTCCAGTAGTGCAGACTACTTCAACCACTTCTCCAGCAATAGGTACTAGTTCCTCTACATTAAGAGGTCGTAGTAGGGAAGCTACCCCTATCACTTCAGCCCTTAGACCAGTTGGGTAGTCATCTTAGGGTCAGAGATGAGCTGCAAGCTAGACTTATGTTATCAGGACTAGAGAAGAGAATGATGCTCCAGATGTGATAGTAGGTAAATTTCTCTTGCTATCTGATTCAGTACATGCTTTGATAGATCCTGGTTCTACTTATTTCTACATTAGCACTACTTTAGCATGGGATAAAGGGATGGAAGAGGTATGCTTGGACCAGGATATCTTGATGAGTAATCCTCTAGGGTATGGTGTAGTGGTGAAAAAAGTGTATAGAAAGTGTCCGATTAGTGCCCAAGGTCATTTATTCCTGGCAAATTTAATTGAGCAGCCCTTTCACGAGTTTGATGTGATTTTGGGGATGGGTTGGTTATTTGTCCACCAAGTGACTATCGGCTGTAAAAGAAAAAGGGTCACTTTAAAGCTTGAAGAAGGTTGGGAAATCACAGATGTAGGTGTGAGAACCAACTTCTTATTTGAAGTGATATATGTTACTGCTGCTAAAAGATTGATTAGAAAAGGGTGCATAGCTTACTTATGTTATGCAGTGGAGATAAAAAGAGATACTCCAAAGGTGTTAGAAGTGTCTACTGTTAAAGAGTTCCTTGATGTGTTCCCTGATGAGTTACCAGGCTTAACACTTGATAGAGAAGTGGAATTATCTATTGATGTTGCCCCAGGCACTATCCTTATCTCTATTACTCCTTATAAAATGGCACCAGTAGAATTGAAAGAATTGAAAATTCAGCTATAGAAACTGCTTGATAAGGGGTTTATCAGACCCGATGTTTCTCCCTGGAGAGCACAAGTCCTATTTGCAAAGAAAAAAATGAGACACTCAAGTTGTGCATTAATTATAGACAGTTGAACAAGTTGACTATTAAGAACAAATACCCCTTTCTCGTATTGAAGATTTATTTGATCAGCTGAAGGGAGCAGGTGTGTTCTCAAATATTGACTTGAGATCTAATTATTATTAGATGGCAGTGAAAGACACGAATGTGCCCAATACTACTTTTCGTAATAGGTATGGCTATTATGAGTTATTGGTCATGCCATTTGGGCTTACAAATGCACCAGCCACCTTCATGAACTTGATGAACAGGTCCTATCACCCTCATCTGGATCAGTTTGTGATGATCTTCATCGATGACATCCTGATGTATGCTAAGACACCAGAGGAGCATGATAGGCACCTGAGAATTATTTTGCAGCCTCAGAGGGAAAATCAATTGTATGCCAAGTTCAACAAAAGTGACTTATAGCTGAATGAAGTATCCTTCTTGGATCAAGTTGTTTCTACAGAGGGTATAAAGGTGGATCCTTCAAAGATTGATACGATTATTCAGTGAAAGCCATCAAAAAATATTATAGAAATGAGAAGTTTCCTAGGTTTAGCAGGATACTACATGAGATGAATAAAGGGCTTCTTCATCATCTCAGTTCCTATGACTCAATGGCTATAGAAGCATATTAAGTTTGTATGGATTGATAAATGCCAAGAATATTTTGAGAAGCTTAAAAGTATGCTGACAGATGCTCTCATTCTTACGCAACTCGAGTTAGGCAAATACTTTATGATCTACAATGATACCTCCAGAAATAGTTTAGGTTATGTATTGATGCAGGAAGGCAAGGTGATTGCTTATGCCTCCCGACAGCTTAAGACTCATGAGAAGAATTATCCTACTCATGATTTTGAGCTAGCAGCAATTATTTTTGCATTAAAGATTTGGAGGCACTATCTATATGGAGAAAGATGCTATATTTATTCAGATCACAAGAGTTTAAAATATCTGCTTACTTAGAGGAAACTCAAATTTAGATAGAGATGCTAGTTGGAGTTGATTAAAGACTATGATTGCTTTATCGACTACCATTCAGAAAAAAGCTAATGTAGTGGCTGATGCACTTAGTAGGAAATTTATGTCAGATAATATAAATTCTTTCAAATGAATATGTATAAATGATTGATAAGTGTATTTGACTGATAGTAATGTTTGTAACTCTTCGGGCTATGAATGTCAGTTTGAGTTTAGCACAAGATGGAGCTTTATTAGCTGAAATGCAAGTAAGGCCAAATTTAATGCATGAAAGTAGCCCAAAAGGAAGATGATCGATTGATGGCTGTTATAAACAAGTTGAAAGATGCCAGTGAAGGAGACTACTCCTTAAGTGATGATAAAAGTCTTTGCTACAAGAAAATACTATGTGTTCCGGATCAGGAGAAACTGAAGAAAAATATCATTACCAAAGCTCACCATAGTAGTTATGCCATATATCCTGGAGGTAACAAGATATGCCATGACTTAAAAACTTACTATTGGTGGCTAAATATGAAGCGGGATGTGATAGAGTTTATAACCAAATATCTGATATGTCAGCAAGTGAAGGCAGAACACCAGGTTCCTTTGGGATTGCTTCATCCCATTTTGATACCAGAGTGGAAATAGGATATGATAATTATGGATTTTATAATAGGACTGCTTGTCACTCAAAGGAAGCATGATGCCATATGGGTGATCATTGACAGACTCACCAAATTTGCACATTTTTACCAGTACGGAAGGATTATCCTTTAACCAAACAGACAGAAATCTATATTAATAAGATATTGAGATTGCATGGAGTGACATCATCCATTATTTTTGATAGGGATCCTAGATTTACTTCCCATTTTTGGAAAAGTCTGCAAGAAGCTCTAGGTATAAGGCTCTATTTTAGCACAACATTTTACCCTCAGATAAATAGCTAGTCAGAGTGGGTGATTTAGATTTTGGAAGACATGTTACGATGTTATGTGTTGGAGTTTGGTAGAAGTTGGTAAAGTATTTGCCTTTAGCAAGGTTTTTCGACAACAACAGCTACCAGTCCAGCATAGAGATGGCTCGTTTTGAAGTTTTATATGGAATGAAATGCAGAACTCACTTATATTAGACAGAACTGAGCGAAAAGAAACCAGTACGATCTGACTTGATCCGTGATTCAAAAGAAAAAGTTTCGATCATTGAGGGTAGATTGAAAGAAGCCACGGATCGCCCAAAATCTTATGCAAATTTGAAGAGAAAAGATATAGAGTTTCAAGTCGGAGATAGAGTTTTCTAAAAGTATCTCCATGGAAGAAGGTTCTGAGGTTTGGCAAGAAAGGCAAGTTAAGTCTTAGATTCATTGGCCCTTACAAGCTACTTCAACAAGTGGATCTAGTAGCTTACTGGTTGAAGCTACCATCAGAGTTAGAAAAGATGCATGATATTTTCCACATGTTCATGCTCCAAAGGTACAGGTCTGGTCCTAGCCATGTGATCACACCAGAAGAAATTCAACTGCAGGTCGACATGACCTATGAAGAAAGATCGGTGAGGATCTTAGCTAGAGATATTAGATAGCTTAGGAATAAGCAGGTTCCACTAGTAAAGGTTTTATGGCACCATCACAATGTGGAAAAAGCTATATGGAAACCAAAAGCTGCTATGAGACAACAGTATCCTCTGCTCTTTGATATAAGTAAATTTTGAGGATGAAATTTCTTTTAATAGGAAAGAATTATAATGGCTTAAATGCTGGATTAGCCGTTAATAGTATTTTTCAATAGTAAATAGTATTTTCAGGATAAAAAGTACATCCGGAAGTAAAAAATATTTTATTTGACTATCAGAAAATATTGGTCATGGGTAATCCAAGGTTAAAATTTGAAGTAAATTTGATGTCAAATAGACCTCCAAAATTAAAAAATACAAAAAAAATGAAATGATTCGGCTTTAGGTTAACTAAGTTAACCTAGATTTGATCGAACCTTTAAAAAAAGTAAATGAAGTTTAAAAATTTCCAGAAATTGCAAATGTGCCTAAAATAATGTGTAAAATATTTTGGTTACAAAAAGTGAATTTTTTTATAACACCGATAATTATCAAATCAAACCAGAAACATACTCCAATTGGACTGAAATTTTTTTTACAACCTATTTTTGATGTGATATGAGTGATGGAATCAAATTTGAGATGATTTGAATTTGAAAACTGGGAGAAATTAATTGACTAGCTATAGGGACACCTATACGCGGAGCAAGTCATGGCGACTTGCATTGCTATAGTAGGATTACTGATCTCCTATACTATTTGTATGTTATGTTATCTGTTCTGTGAGTAATGATTCTTTGGGATTATTTTTCAATCTGTATTATGGTCCTGTAGGGTCCACATTTCATATTTTTGGTCTGAAAATTTCTGTCGAGATTGCACTAGGGGTATAATGATAAGGATAAGTTACAAATGTAAAAAGAAAGCTAAAAGTAAAGTTAAAAGTGAAAAATGATCTAATTGAAAAGAAATAAAAAAATTTAGAGGAAAAACGGTAATTTTTCCAAAATTTGATAATTTAATGGTCAAACAGTCCAAAAATAAATTTTTATAAAGAAAAGGGACTAAAATATAATTTTACATAAAAAGTTAAAATAAGGGCCAATTGATAGTTTTGCATGCCAAAGGTTAATTGAAAAGTGACAACAAGAAAATTAATGGCAATTTTGTAATTAAAGTGTAAAAAGGGCATTTTTATAATAAAATAAAAAATTAAGTACTAAAGTGAAAAGTTTACCAAAGTTTTAGTATTGAATTAAAAAGACCATTAAAAATATTAAAAAGTATATTTTGATAAGAAAAATTGATAATTTTGCATAATTAATGCAGTTATGCATGTTGGAAAATACTTTGATTTTTAGTCACCACTGAGCATATTTAATGCTCAGCACGTAGAATTTATTGCGTTTTATGTATGGAAGATGATCTGGATCATTTGTACACATGGAAGAAGAATTTTTGGAAGGAATTGAAGTTATTTTTATATTGGCATGTATATATTTGTAAATATTTGAAGTTAAAGAATTGGTCTGCAATGGTACATTTTTTGTATATATGTAAATATGCGATTGGCTAGTAGTAGATGGACTGTGTATGTTTGAAATAAAATTGAATATATATGGATGGGATATATATTATATTATTTGAACTGTTGTGCTCCTGAGGAACTGTGAAAATTATTTGCATTTCAAGGGTCTAGTCAAATTTATAGCCGTTATATTATCAGATTTTTGGAAAATAAATAGTAAAATTAGACAGTTATAGGTCTACGACAAGTTGGACTTATAAAATGAATAATGGATAAGCATTAATAATTACGACATTATTGTAGTTAAGAATATGATTTTTAAGATAAGAAAAGGAAAAAAAAATTGTGGTCAATTGCTTAAATCTGTAAGTTTGTAATAAGGGTGTTACATTTAGTGTGCTAATAAATTATAATGTTTAAGTTAACGGAATTTCAGTTCGGTAGATTAATTCTGTATTATTTATTTGATTTGGTTTATGAACTAAGCCAGATGCATTAGTCAAAGATTAAATCTCTTATATACTTTGTCGAATTGGGTAATAAAAAATTTAATGATAGGCTTTTGGAAAAAGTAAGAAATTAATTAAGGCATATAATTATGAATATATACATTTAGAGTTGGGACACATAAAGTATGTACTAAATAAGAAATATAGAAAAAATTTGATTGTAAGCGTTTGTCAACTGCTTAAGCATGTGATTAAAATTTAAAGAATACACCCTCATTTAATTTGGGTAAATCATCGGACTGCAAGATTTACTTAGTTTAATTTTATTTGGTAAACTAACTAAGATTGTTACATAAATTAATTATGAAGTTTAACATATTTGAATTGTTTCCTCTTTGGCTTATGAGTTTGTCATACCGTACTATCTCCTTGAGAAGTTATCACCATAATAAGATAGGGTATTGTTAGACAGCTTTTATAGAAATAAATATGTGTAAATTGACTTAAATGATCTCTTGACATCAACTGTGGGAACTAGATTATGTATTCAAGCCATGATGAGTACAGAAGTAAGACTATGAATTTCTATGTATAACTTAAACAAGATGGCGGTCAAGCAATTTCATAAATTAATGATAAATGGAGTTGAAAATAGCAAAGTAAAGCACTGAGGTGTCCGTAACAGTAAATAGCATTCTTGTAAACTAGGGAAACCTTAGCTATGAATAAAATTGTTAAATATTTATGAAACATTTTGCACATGTGTTAAATGAATGATACTTTACATATACGTATAAAGGTTGGATTTAATTATTTAAATGTAAAGATGATGTGATTATGTATGGTAAAATTTGGAGTACAGGAAAGAACTTTTTGCCCTTAGTAAATTAGTGGTTAATCCAGGATCTAGGATATAACGGCTAGCCACAAGGATTTATACTGTGGCGTACACTACAAAAAAAAACTGTCAATTAGCGACTAAAATTAGCGACGGCCTTATATTTGTCGCTAATTTTGCGACGGATTCGCAACTGCTTTACAATTCCGTCGTGGGGAGGATATTTTCTATTTTGTTGGGACAAAATAGCGACGACATTAATAAACAATCGCTAATTATTGGCGAAAAGTATACGCGCAATGTTTTGTGAAGGAATTAGCGACGAATTTTTCCGTCGCTAAATTTTATAATTTTTTATTCATGAAATTAGTTTTAGAAAATTTAGCGACGAACATTTTAGTCGCTAATTTTGGAGGAAAAAATATAGCGTCTTTTTTGCAATGGTTTAGCGACGAAAATTTTCTGTCACTAATAGTAATTTGTCAGAGTAATACCATTAGCGACGGAATAATTTAGTCACTAATCCGTAGCAAATAAATCAAAAATTAATTTTTTTAAATTTCACTCACATGATTTATGTATAGTTTCAAGTAATTTTAATATAGACCATATGAAATGAATATTTTATTTTGTAAAAAAAAATTATAAATTATTTTATAAGTTGATAATATTTTTTATCAATTATACCAAAATCTAAAGTTATTTATTTAGAAAATTTATATTTTTAATGATAATAATAAACTAATTGTTACTATTATTATATATTTGCGTGTTCAAGATTAATAAAAATAAATATTTATAAAATAGTAATATAAAATTTATTATTTAATTTAAAATAATAATAAAAAATTTTGTAATTAATTTTTATTTTATAAAATTTAAATTAAATATTAAATTATTAGGAATTCTATTGATTTTTTTATTAATTATCCTCAAATATAAACTTATTTATTTAAAAAAAATTACATTTTAATAATAATAATAAAGTAATTATTATAATTATTATATAGTCATATTATGAAAAATAATAAATATAAATATTTATATAATAATAATATAAAGTTTATTATTTCATTTAAAATGATTATGAAAAATTTATAATTTATTTTTATTTTGTTAAAATATAATGCATGCATATTATATCTATTGATGCAAATTATAATTCTATATAAATTTATCTATAAAATTATCCTACATTTAATAAAATATTGTACATATGAAAGTAGGGGTATTTTTGACTTTTTAAAAAATAAATATAATTATCATCTGGGTACAATATGCATCCATTTAAATCGTATAATCAACTAAATTATAATTAGTATACAAATGTAATGTATTAAATTTTATAATTAGGAAAAAAATCCACCTAAGAGTGCTTATTTTTGGATGCATAAGTGGTATCTAGGCCGTCGATTATAATGACTACTGAGATCTAATATGGACCCTTCAAGAGCTCCAAGCCAGCATCGTTACTGATGAAGAGAGTTAGTAATTTCACATTAACAGTTACTGATGAAGGTTTGCAACATGCATCTCAATAGATGGAGGCTAAGTTTGCTCTTCCTTTTGCTCTAGACAGGTTATTACTACCCCTTCTCTGTTTTATGATTATCTTATGATTGACCCTTATGTTGGGTATAAATGTAACACCTCGGGTTAAAGAATCCGAATAACGTGGTTGGGTCAACACGATGTTAGGAATAACCCGATAAAGTAATATGGTTATGAGAAAATAATAATAATAATATAGATATAAATTAATAACAAGAACTTTTAAAATAAATAAGTGTTGTTAAGATAATAATAATAATTTTAATAAATATATATATATATATTAATAAATAACAATGAGAAACTAATATAATATAATAATAATGGGGTTAAAAAATAAGAAGAAGGTAGCAATATTAGCTAAGAGCTAATTCTATATTTGGTAGGAAATTGTAAAGATTTAATTTGCTATTAATTTTAGGGAAATGAATTGTATAAACAATACTTTGTTTTATATATTATTTTTTTATGTTAACTCTTTATTTGTAATGAATTCATTAAAAATTATATATATATGAAAATATAAAATTGTTATTTAAATTTGTATCTATTATATATGAATTTTATAATATAAGATTATTATTTATATTGTGTTCAGGATGAAAATTTTAAAATACAGCAAATGAAAAAATTCAATCATGCAATAATTTAGCGACGGATTTACGACAGGAACTGTCGCTAATGTATAATAGAATTTAAGAAATAATTAGTGACAAATATTTCGTCGCTAAATTTTATAGTAAATTTTTAATTAGCGATAGAAAATGTAGTCGCTAAATAATATTATTATAATTCGGCGACTAATTATGAATATAAATTAGCGACAAAATTTTTCGTTGCTAAATTAGCGACTAATTTTGAATTCCGTCGCTAATATATTCGCGACTGGCCTTTTAGCGACTGTTAATCGCGGGATCGCTAATTTAATTTAGTGACAGAAATCTGGTAATTAGCAACGGAATCCTTCGCTAATTAGCAGTTTTTTGTAGTGGTAATTATGAGATTTGATCTGATACTATATTTGAATTGTCGGCATACATATAGATTTGGGATTCAGGGTCACATAAGTATCTGATTTCAGGAATGCAGAGTTTCGGTAAGTAATTTGGTCCTATGAGTATCTGGTCCCAGGGATGCAGGGTTACGGTAAGTAATTTGATCCCATGAGTATTCGATTCTAAGAATGTAGAGTTACGGTAAGTAATCTGGTCCTATGAGTATTTGGTTCCAGGGCTGCAAGGTTACGGTAAGTAATTTGATCCCATGAGTATCTGGTTCTAGGAATGTAGGGTTACGGTAAGTAATCTGATCCCATGAGTACATCAGTAGCATTAGAGTTCTCATCCCGCATATCTGGTTTGATGATTTCCACTAGTAGTTAATGAGGGCGATATTAATTGGAATTAGGCAATATAGATGGATAGCAAATAAGTAGGGGTTGAACTAAAATATTAAATGATGATTTATTAAAGCATCATAGGTTACAAATTGACTAATAACTTTGAGTATAAAAATAATTATTTACTTCTTAATGTTAGGAAATTATAGGTTTATAGCACAGCTTGTATGGTGGATTGTGAGATGTTTTATAACTTACCTGAATTACAAGGATATGAGGAACATGTATAAGTCAAGGAAGCTAATTTATTTAATTAATTTTTTTTGTATATAAGATAGATATAATTAGACCATAAATATCATCCGAAGATAACACAGATGTGTGTTATGAAATAGATATCAAAACTTTGGTGTGATAGTAAGGATGTGCTTAAAATAACTAATTACAAAATGGATATATATGCATATGCTTTAGTTTGATTTCAATAGAGAGCAGAATAAAATAACCCATGAATTGATATAAGAATTCCCAATACTTTTATAAAATTTTAGTTAATTAATTATAATTTCAATAAAATTGATTGGTTAATAATAAATGGCCTATTAAAGTGAAGAATATTGTAAAGTTGAATCGCATTATAAGGGAACATGTACACATTGTTTATGAAATTTGATTGTGAGTTCTTTGTATGCACTGTTAGATTAAACTTATCAGTTTATATATATATATATATGGAATTGCATATGAGCATGTTTGAATTTATAGATATATTTCAATATATTAATATGTGTTATTGGAGTGATAAATTTGATAGTCACCACTAAACTTTTAGCTTAGCGCGTGATTTTTTCTATGCGTAGGTTGTTAATATATAATTATGCTCGAAATAAATAATGTGGGAGATAAAAATGCCATACCTGGAGTTAACAGTTGGATGTGATTGTGCAAGGATGTGATTACACTGTGTTTGGGAACCTTGATATTTGGCATATGCATAGACAACTTAGTTTGTAGTTAGTTATGTTATGTGAAAAGCAAAGTCTCGTAAAGTTAATTTCATAGTTGAAGTTTTTGGTAACATTTGTAATATCTCGCTGATATTAGGAAAGCAATTTTGTAACTGTGATAATTGTATAATGAAATTTTTATTGTTACAATTGATGATAAAACCATCTGTATATGGAGATTTTAACATGTGGATTTAGATTAACTGTTTTGTTATGGAGGATGGAAACTTGTGTTGGAGTTTGATTGAAGTTGTGGAATTAGCTATATGACTTTAAAAATGTTACTTTTTTACATTTTTTCTACAGGAGGTTGATGATATTTAGAAAAAATTCTGCCATAAATTTTTAGGAAAAAATAAAGAGTAAAGATTGGAATCTGGTATGACTTAATTAAAACTTATATTGATTTAACTGTACACAGATCATAGATTAGTTAGTGACATCCTTATCTGGCTCGTTTATCAGACTGGATATGGGATGTTCAATAAATATATATATATATATATATATATATATATATATATAACAATTTCTCCAGCAAGATTAAGAAGAAACAAGAGGACGCTGTGGTAAAATTCCTGATATTATAAACGTACCAATGAAATATTTGAGACAGAGCATGATTTTATCAAATTGAAAGTGGAGGAAGTGAAGAGACTTAGGTTGTGATCATTCTAAAATCATTTTTAATCAGGATGAGGCATTTTTAAAAGTAAAATTTTATAAAAAGATAATTATGAAATAAAAAATTTTAAAAATAGTATTTAAGAAAGATGAAAAATAGGAGAGTGCAAGTATAAAATGTGTCTTTCTTTTTGTGATATTTGTGAAAAAACCCCTAAAAAAACAAAGGGAGTACTATTTATGGGCCTAGTATATGGAGCTACTATAGATTCATAATTGGGGTTTTTACACAAATACCACAAAAAAGACACATTTCATATTTGCACTCTCCTATTTTTCATTTTTCTTAAACAATATTTTTAAAATTTTTTATTTCATAATTACTATTTTTAAAATTTTCACTTTTAAAAATGCCCCATCCTCACCTTTGTGAGCTGGTGAATATTAACACCCCAAAACAGGATAAGCAGAGTAGTCGCAAATTACACTACTACAGACCAGAACTTTTCACAAGTTATTGTTCAATGCAATAATAAGCATATGGTGGAAATGATTGTAGTTTATTTCAATATATTCAATATCAAATCAAAATTAACTCTTAATTCCCCACTTAAAATGAATAAAGGGAGTGTTTGAAATGAACTTTATGATAGAGCATTTTCAGTTATATGAACCTTACAGCATTTTTCAAGATCATGAAAAAGTACGAAAAGGTTAGAAATTTATAGTTTGTCTTTATTAGATTTTCAGATTCCTGAAACAACTTGTAATGTAATTGGATAAACATAAAACATCATCTAATTTTTTTATGATTTTCTTTTTACAAAATTACATATGTTTGGCTGGATGGCTTGGAGCTTGCGTATTTGAGTCTAGTTCAAGATTTATATGCCTAATCTATTCTTATGCATTAATACGATCACGTCAAGGAGAGCAGCCAAATCATACATGAAAATAGTGGATTACTCCTACCATGGCATCTCTGATGAGGTATGGCAAATTCAAAGTTAATGTATGGTATATTAAAACAACTTGATTCTTCATTAGGTATAAGAAATCAATTCGATTTATAAGAAAATACTCATCTTTTTCTAACTCTATTTTCCTGAACTAATTATTCTATTAACTCTCAGTTATTGTAGGTGGATGGTCTCCTTGAAAGGGTGGAGGCTACCTTTGTCAAACATTTTTCCAACTCGGATCGCAGGAAAGGTATGAAGGCACTAAAAACAAAAGAAAAAAAGAGAAAAACACACAGTGACAATCATTTTGGGTACGTTGTATCAGAACTAATTTTTTTCAAATTAATCTCAGTAACAAGACAACATAAAATTTGCAAGGGGCTGTAACTTTTGAAACTTTTTTCAGTTATGATTCATTTCTGCAAATAAAAATTATAGTGTATGATCTTTTGTAAATAAAAAAATACAGTATATGATCTCTTAAATATAAAAAAATACAGTGTATAATCTTTTGTACATAAAAAATACAGTATATTTTCTTCTGTAAATAAAAAATATAATGTATAATCTTTTGCAAATAAAAAAATACAGTGTACTTTTTTTTGCAAATAAAAAATATAGTGTATGATATTTTATACATAAAAAATACATTGTATAATCTTTTGTACATAAAAAATACAGTTTATTTTCTTTTGTACATAAAAAATACAGTGTATGATCTTTTTATACATAAAAAAATATAGTATATGATCTTTTATACATCAAAAAATATAATATATTTTTTTCTACAAATAAAAAAAATATAGTATATGATCTTTTAAAAATAAAAAAAATACAGTGTATGATCTTTTACAAATAAAAAATACAGTGTATGATCTTTTGTATATAAAAAATACAGTGTATGATCTTTTGTACATAAAAATTACAGTGTATTTTTTTGTACATAAAAAATACAGTGTATTTTTTTTTGTACATAAAAAATACAATGTATTTTCTTTTGTACATAAAAAATATAGTGTATGATATTTTATACATAAAAAATATAGTATATTTTTTCTGCAAATAAAAAAATACAATATGTGATCTTTTGTAAATAAAAAAAATACAGTGTATGATCTTTTATAAATAAAAAAAAATACAGTGTATGATCTTTTATACATAAAAAAATTATAGTATATGATCTTTTATATATAAAAAATACAATGTATTTTCTTCTGCAAATAAAAAAAATATAGTGTACTTGCTTTTGCAAATAAAAAAATATAGTGTATGATATTTTGTACATAAAAAAATAAAGTGTATGATATTTTGTACATAAAAATGCAATATATTTTTTTATACATAAAAAATGCATTATATGATTTTTTATATATATAAAAAATATAGTGTATAATATTTTGCACATAAAAATACAGTATATGATCTTTTGTACATAAAAAATATATTATATGATCTTTTGTGCATAAAAAAATATAGTGTATGATATTTTGTATATAAAAAATACAGTATATTTTTTTCTGTAAATAAAAAAATATATTATATGATATTTTGAAAATAAAAAATACAGTGTATGATCTTTTATAAATAAAAAAATATTGTATATGATCTTTTATACATAAAAAATACAGTATATGATCTTTTGTACACAAAAAATACAGTATATTTTTTGCAAATAAAAAAAATATAGTGTAAGATCTTTTGCAAATAAAAAAATACAGTATACTTTATTTTGCAAAAAAAAATCCAAAAATGAGAATTCACATCAAAAGGTTACTCATTTCACAAATTCATATTATAAAGATGCAATAAGAGAAAACACTGCTTAAGGAAAAAAAAATCCGAATAAACATACAAAAACAAGCATGATAAGCAAGATAATAAGCTATATATTCATCGATCAAGTTCAACAATTCATTTTGATGGGTTCTCCAGCGAAAATTCAATTTAATGATTTACACTATTCTTGAATAACTTTGGAAAAAGGAAGAAGAAGCCGACTTTGGTAGTTGAGACTGGAACCTTCATTTTTACAGTGTATTTTCAACATTTTTACAGCTCTTACTCAATCAATAAACTAACTTTAATAAAAGTTTATTCACATAATTGTTGAAAAAAATCAAGTGAAAAGTATACAAAGATCATTCACAGGCACAACCTAAAGGGAACAATATATTTTAATGGCGTAGGACATGATCATCTCCTAATAATTGATACCATGATGTCATTATAGTCTTGAAAATTCAATAATTAAAATGATTCCAGCTAGCAAAGAAATATTCCCCCAACCAAATGAATTCATAAGTTTGTTTATTTGCAAAAATAATCAAATTCCTAATCGAGTGTCTTGCACTTGTCACCAACAATATTCTTACCTCAACTCGGAAACTAATTCAAATAAAATGGACAATACAAATTCAATTGTTGACCTAATCCAAGTTTCACGATTGCCAAGCTTATTTCTATATTTACTGCCAATTAGATATATCAAAGAAACTTGGTGATGATGGAGTATTAACGGTATTACATTAATTTACACGATAATACTTCTATGTACTGTTTCTTCTCTGGTTTTAATGGCTTCCCACCTCACATTCTTCGCTACACTATTGTCACTGCACCATTTCAAAACATCTTTTGCCTCAGAAAGCTTGAAACGATGGAATGAAATTCTTGATGCATCCATTGATTAATAGTAATACATAAGAAATTTTTGAACTAGACAACGAACTAAACCGGTGATCGAAAGTTGAGCTGTGGCTGTGGCTTCTGGTAGTGAAGCGGAGGCGAGAGAAAGAAGAGAGGGAAAATTAGACAAGAGAGAAATAAGTTGTTTGAGATGAGCTAGAATAAAAAATAAATATTTGAAAATGGATATTTTTGAAAATTAAAAGTGTAAAAATATAAAGATGATAGTGTGCAAAACTGATTGAGCATTTTTTAAAATAAAAATTAAAAATATGGTAAATCACATAATTTCCTCTTCGTAATTCCTTAATAACCCAATTTCAATAGCCCAATATCAAGACTCCACTATCAAGCGGGCCTAATATGAAAAAGCTTAGCCCAAAATGCAACAAAGTGCAATAACCGTACACATCCTCACAGTGATACTGCAGTCTGCCTGGATTTCCCACCCCGATAAATGCCAAGTTACGTTAGTGTTTGAGCCGTGAAAGCCACATTTAGTCGAGCAAAAACCTTCAACAGCAACGTCTTTGGCAGTTAGAACTAGGGTTAAACCGCCCGGTTTCGGTTTGAACTTGCTAACTCTTTTATATGGGACTTTTTAAAGTGTTTGTCTACTGAGCAATTTTTGTCTGGGATTTGGTTTGATAAAATTATACACTACAAGAAAATAGCAAAATAGAAACGAAATTCATTCCGTTGCTAATTTAGCAACGAAATACCAATTTTATTGCTAAATAGCAACGAAAAATCAATTTTATTGCTAAAATTGGTTGAAGTTTTACGAATTTAGCAACGAAATACAAAATAGTTGTATTCTATTGCTAAAAAGTGGGGAGATTTGAGCGCCAAAATATAGTAACGAAAATTAATTTTCGTTGCTAAATTTGATGGTACTTGATAGCAGGAAAAATTTTGGATGAAAATTAGCAATGAAATTTAAATTTTGTTGCTAAAATAGCAACGAAAATTAAATTCCGTTGCTATTTTATGTTGAATTTAGTGAAGGTATAATTTTTTGCAATGAATTTAAATTTCGTTGCTAAAATAGCAATGAAACTTAAATTTCGTCGCTAATTTTCATCCCAAATTTTTTCCGCTATCATTAAATTCAACATAAAATAACAACGAAATTTTAATTCCGTTGCTAAATTTAAAATCATTGTAAAATAGCAATGGAATTAAATTTCGTTGCTAAAAAAGAATATATATAAGAAAAAATCCTATTTCTTTCATTTATGTTCTTATTTTCTCGATCTGGCATTGTTCTTCTTCTCTCCACACTCAGCCATTTTTTGTGGCCGTCTGTTCTTCCTCAAATCTGCCACTTTTCGATGACCGGTTAGTATTTTTATACTTGATCTTTTGTATTTTTTCATTTCGTTGTCATTTTTGTTATTCTTTTCACGATCTACCATGTTTGTTATTCTCTTCACCTTCTGCATTTTCTCTTGCCATTTATTCTTCTTCAGATCTGCTATTTTTCGGTGACCAGTAAGTATTTTTATGCTTGATTTTTTGGTCAGTGCTTGCCGTTTTTTATCTGTGAATTAGCTTCAGTTTCGTTTGCCTTGTGCCTTGCTGTTTCTTCCACACAAAAATTACCATCTAAAATAATAGGGAAGACTATTAAAGAGGTACTGATATATTTAGATGCTACTCTTTTCTCTTCTCCCTATATTCTTGCTTTTTTTTAGTTTGTAGTATTGAATTTTGGGATTCTGATTCTCGTTTGATCTGAGGTAGATTTGCTTAGATCGGCTGTGTTTGTATATATAGTGATAAATGGAATGTGAGTCTTCAATGATGCTTTTTTATTCATTTTATTTTGTTACAAGCAGTTTTAGTTTATATATATATATATATATATAATTTATTTATGTATATATGTATGTAGTTTCCAGATCTATTCGATCTACTTGTGTTTGCGCCATTTCTATTTGGATCGTTGTTTTTAGTTGTTTTTGTTTATGGTTGATGTGGCTAATTTTATTGTTAATCATGTAATTAGGGATCAAAGCTGAGAAGCAGAAATGGGGTTGACATTCACAAAGCTTTTTAGCCGGTTATTTGCCAAGACGACTATTCTGTACAAGCTCATACTTGGAGAGATCATAACCACCATTTCCACTATTGGTGAGTTCTTTGAGCCATACGCTGGATTTCGTCAAAGAATGATTGAAGTTATTTACTTGTTGATTTTTTTATTCACTTTTTGTTGTGTGCTTGTTTTGTTTCTGAGTTGAGGCTTATCAATCTTTTTTTTTTTTGCTCAGAAAAGTTTCAGTTCTCGTTGTTGAACTTGATGGACCTATCCAATGAACTATGATCTTTATATAAATGGTTAAGCAACTACTGAAAATTTTATGTTCAATTTATAATTAAGCCAGTTCTCCATTTTTGCAGGTTTTAATGTAGAGACAGTGGAATACAAAAACATTAGTTTCACCGTGTGCGATGTTGGTGGTCAGGATAAGGTATGGATTTAAATTTGGTATATAAAAGATAGTGGTTAGGATTTTCCATAGATTTAATTAAAATTAATAAATAATAAATAATTATATTTAAATTTATTATTAAATTATGTGATTATGATATGGATTCCTTTCACTTGAACTAGGGAAAGAAAATAATTTATATGAGTAAAAACAAAAAAAGACCAAATATCCCTGAAAAATCCTAAAAACTTTAAACTAAAAAATGACAACCTAAACGTTATTTTTTGGGCCTGAAAAATGCCGTTACAAGAGCTTTGTTTCATAATAAATGACCATCTCGAAACGAGTTTTTCGAAAACATATTATAATAAGAAATCCGACCAAAATAATTTGTATCGTAAAAATAATCCATTTATGGTTTATGTTAGATTTCTTCATTTCTTCTAAAATTATAATTTAATTTAGGGTTTTTATTATCTATATTTTTTATGATAAATTGTTGGTAATTGTTGATTTTATCCATAATCTATTGAATTATATGTGTTTGTTACTAATTTACATATGTTTTGTGGTTTGGTTACCTTTTTTGTGCTTTAATTTGTATGAACAACTAGTGTATCATATGTTATTTTCATACGTTGATCTAATTAAATCAAAGAAGCTATATGTATTCATGCTGCACATTCACCTAATTTAATGTGACATATGGCTTTTCTTTTCCATGCAAATATAGACTTTATTTTAATGACTTGCTCTTCTAGTGAACACAACAACTTTTAATCGCACTTGTCACTTTTAATTCATTTCTTAGGTAGAGATTTTGTTTCTGCACTCTGTTCTTGGGTTTGTCAGCATGTAAAATTATGCAGATTGCTATTTCGCGTCCTGTTGTTTGAAATAAAATTATGCAGCTTATAAAAAAAATAAAATTGACTTTTGGTTGCTAAAATTAGCAACGAAATTTAATTTTCCATTGCTAAAATTAGGAACTGAATTTTTTTCGTTGCTAAACGAAAAAGTCAATTCCGTTGCTAAAAATTACCAATTCACCGAAAATGAGTTAGTTGAATTTAGCAACGGAAATGAAATTCCGTTGTTAAAAAATAGCAACCGCCGGATTAGAAACGAAAATTTCCGTTGCTAATTTTTGTTGCTATTTTGTATTAGCAACGAAAAATTGCAACGAAAAATTGATTTGTTCCATGTGATTTGTTAATAGTAATAAATAATATAGAAAATAAGGAATATAATGAAATTAATCACTTGGATCGTATATCAACGTCTAATCTCCAGGAAAAGATAAGGTTCCATCGGAACAATTATTTATTTCAGGGTACCCTGTCGCACATAGTAAGGGACGGAGAACAAGGTACAGAGAACGAGGGCTCAGGCCATTTATGCTTACCTCAATAAAAGAAGCGCGGGCCTCTTCGCTATAAGAACTTTTTTTTTCTTGGTCTCAATTCAACACTAAACAAGTACGAACTAATTGAATACTTGTGTCAGAAATTCCCCGAATTGCATTTTTCTTGTAGTGATGGATTAATTTCCACCATTGAAAGACTAAGGTTGTGTTGAAGAATGAATAGTATTATAATTTGGGTTTAAAGAAAGTGAAAAATCAGATATAATTGATTTTTGAGGAGAATTGAATTGTCCATACTGGAGAATAGAGACAGGGAGATCCCCTTCAAGCAAAATATCGTTATGGTAAGTTACAGAGATGGGTAGCAGTTGGTAGATTTCTGTTAACTTTCTTGTGCCTATAAATGATTTAGCTAAATATAATAGATATATATTGAACAAAATAAAGATTGTTCTATGAAATTGTGAAATGTCCATTTCGAAATAGAAAAGACTGAGAAAGTTTTTTTTTTATTTATTTTGGTGATGAAATGGAGAAGTTCAAAAAAATAGTATTTTATGGGTGAAATAGGTGCATGCATTGATGGAGGTTGCTGAGTTACCTTCACGAGTAACTTCTCTCTCTCTCTCTCTTTAAAATATTAAATTTGGACAATGAGAAAGTAGGTAAAAGGATAAGCGAAAGGCATCTCCTAGCAATAGTTCAATCGAAGCTTGAACCGGAACCTCACGTTCGGTCTTATTCATTAAACTATTATCAACGAGTTAAAGCTTATTACTTTTTAAATTATTTTTCTTAAAGAATTTAGATATTTTTTCCTTAAATTTTGTGCTTGGTACATAAATATGATAGTTTATCCGCGTCTGAGAAAATAAAGTTCAAAATTGCTTTTCTTTTAGATATTAATATACCATTGCTGTAGTGCATTGAAAATTAAATTTGATTCAAAACTAAAAGTCAATATATTAAAGTATAAGCCTATAATTAAGGTAGATAATAATAAAATTGCATATGCTGGCTGTTTGAAATTTTTGAAGTTTCAATAATTTTTATTTCCAAGTATTATATGACGAAGCTAAAATATGTAGATGAAACAGATCTCAAAGTTGTATATTGTCAATGATATATATATATATAGCAAATGTAAAGGTATGGTTCTCAAAATGGGAAACGAATAGTTATAACTTGCCCATCTCTAAAATATTTGAAAATAGAGCACTGATTTTATTAATAAGAGATTAAATTCAAAAGAGGCAATATAACGTGACAAATTAAAGAATAATATTTGGATAGTAAGTGTCCATGTATATATTAATTAGCTTATCTGCAGATGATGAAAAAGTGCAATGCACTTTGCAACATATGAAAAAGAAATGCGGTGAACTACAGTACGTTGATGGGATTCCACTCTCTTTTTGCACTCTAGTACCATGCTTGTGGTGACCTCACATGCCAGTTCTGTTAATATCAGTTGCTCACCTGCTTTTTCATTTTCTTTTCTTTTTTTATCAATCTGATTTTTAAAGTAATCGATTTTATTTGTTACCAGAAAGGATGTGTTAATGAAGCAAGAAGCATTTATCGGGAGCCTGAGCATTAATTAATTCATTTGTAATGAAGAACTGAATAACCTTAAATGGGCATTAATTCAATTCCAGGATAGGCAGAGAAAATGTCCATGGGCTTCAAGTGTATGGTGAGTTCGTCAATATAATGACAATATGTAATTATGACAAACGTACACAAAAATAATACTCCTTTTATTTGTTTAAATTTTTCATTTATTTTTTTTCTTGTATTTTAACCAACCTAAGTGAAAATTTTTAACAAGTACAGAGGAAAACAAATATATCAAAATTGTTTCAACTCTTAAGGGTACATTCCAGCTCTAGATCGATGCTCACTGCTATAAATATAATCAACGATGAAAATTATTGCTGATAATACCCCAAAAAATAAAAACTAAAGGTCCAAGGTCCCGAGAGGTTCAAAGTAAAAGATCCATAAAAGTCCTACAAGCCAAATAGTCAAACACGGAAATTCAGGTCGTCCTATCATACGTGATCTTTTCCTGATAGATGAAAGTTATCTGACATACGTCACTGTCTAATTACCATCACCTACAATATAGATCATACCAATCACAGAGTAAGAAAACTATTCAATAATACTATTCAAAGTTTTTCCAGTTCTATAAATAACATGTTTAATTTATACACAGGGAAATTTCTCTCTCTCTCTCTAGATAATATAATTTCTCTTCTAAAAAAGCTTTCTACATTTTGCTAATTTAAGTACCAAAGTGTTTATGCCAGGTCACGTCGGGCAAGCATCTTTTTGCAGGACTCAGCATCCACAATTCGATCAAAATTATAGGCCAAAGCACATTGACCTTTCTTTCTCATAAAAGGATCTTTCCCTCCTTTATGATGACCTGAGATTTATCATTTGGTATTTTCGTTGAGAGACGATAGTTGAGCTAAAGTATTCAGCTCCCGTATTCCCCAGAAGAATGTGGACTTACGACCACAGAGAGAAAGATGAAATGCATGGGCTCCGTGAAAGTATCTGAGACTACATGAGAAGTTGTGTAATGAAAAAATACATAATGCCCGAGTTCCGTGAAAGTCTCCAAAACTATATGAGAAGTCAAACAATGAAAATTTCAAGATTGAAAGAAAGCGAAAAACTACATGTCAGGACCAAAAGAAAGCGGAACATCCCTCTTTCGATCCATTACACGAATGGCATAGGAGACTTTTAGAAGTAGCCTACTGGGAAAAATATTGGGAGGAATGAAACGGTCGCCCCTCTTCTTATCTTCGAGCAAATCAAGCAGGATTGAGCACCATAGGTAAAAGATCATCCTGAAAGCATCATTCCCCTGAAAATAGTGGAATTCTCACCAAAGCAATTCCTCATATGGCTTGGGGGAATGGACTACCTAATGTCAAAGGTAGATAAAATTACTTGCGCTAATATTGAAGGAGGATGAAACTTCTCCCCTTCCTTAATATCTTATTCAAAAGGTGCAAATCTTCATCGTTCTTTTGTACAACACTGGCAAAACATGGAACTTCCTCTATGCACTATGGCAAACCTAAAAATTAGGTGCCAATACTTTTGCCTCACTAGCTCCTTCTTTCAGCAAATATAAAGAAATAGAGGAAGGAAAGGATGAAGCATGATCAGACAGGCAAACAAAGGTTGCCTTCTCCATATCCTATCGATTTAGAAGGTATTAAAAGGAGGAAGTCGAATTGAAAAAGAAGACTCCAAAAAGGAATAGCATCCTATGGATGAAGATAACTGAAGAGACATTAGACAAGAAAGGAGAAAAAGAGGAGAAGAAACCCCTTAAAACAACTCCTGATGATTAAAGCCAGAAAGTAGAAAAATCAAGTTACATGCCCCGAATGAAGATATCTAGGCAGTAAAGCCTAGACTTATCCTAAAAGAAAGCCGGTAAAGATGAGGAAGGCCCTAAAAATATACCCTTTCATTAATTTCCAACCAAAAGCAGCAAGAATACAAAAATTGAAAGGTCGATAAGATCACAATTGTCATCTCGATCGAAAGATCAATGAAATTTATTATCATCTCGATCGAAAGATGAATGAAATTTGTTGTTATCCCGATCGAAAGATCGATAAAATTTATTGTTACCCCGATCGAAATATCGATGAACTTTGTTGTTATCTTGATTGAAAGATCGATGAAATTTGTTGTTATCCCTATCGAAAGATTAATGGGTAGACTTGTAACACCCTACATTCATTCATAATTTTCATATACTAGATAGAATCAATAAACAGTCATCCACATAATATTATTTACTTATGCAATAGTAACTATAATTATTACATGTTAGACACTAAATACAAATCGAACCACCTCAGTTTATGCGATCCCAACAGTCTTTATGTACATGCCTTATTGTTCTTCCTTCTTCATGTTCCCAATTCCTGTTCCTGTGCGTAATTAACAAACCACACGCTAAGCAACATTATTGCCTAGTGGTGGATACAACTACACAAAATTTTGTCTAAATAATTTATTTTTATTTTTATTTATATTTCAGTTGAATTGATTTCTTTATTTGACTCATATCTATAGTTATATTATTTGTATTACTACTTAATCCATGTCATTTATATACTCGTATATGTTTTGTTTCCTTTTTCCTTTCTTTTACGTTACTTGATCTTTGGTACTGTTACGGTTCCACATTTAATCCCTTTATATGAATCTACTTTTACTTAACTTCTTACAAATTCCTATTTAGTCATTAATATAACTATTTTATTGACATTCCTCCAATCCAATTTATAATTTCGTCTTGTTGCACATTTTTTATTATAACATTTAACTTCTGCAATCGTATGAAATTTTTTTCTTCATTAATTGTTCATTACCTGAGTATTTTTAAATTTTTAATTAATTTTTTATAACTCTTTCTTTCCTTGCGTTGTCTTATTTTCCTTAAACTTTTTAGATAATCTTTAAATTATTTTCGGTTCCAGTCTAAATAATCCTTTTGTCGTTTTTTCTCTCATATTTACTATTTTTATTCAAGTTCTAACTTTTTAACAATTCTTTCATGAAAATTTCATTTCATTTCATTTCTTTCTGATCCTCAACAAATTTCAATTCTATCCTTCATTTTCTTACTTTTGATCAACTTACACATTTATTTCATTTGTACTAAATTTACTTAAATTCCTCTTTTCGGCCTCCTTTCGGTCCAATTTTAATTTTAATTGCTATCAACCGATTTATCTTTAATTTTTTTATTATATTTTATACTTTATTTTCAATTAAGTTCTTCCCGTTATTCTTTTATACAAAATAAATTATGAATTTATTTTTTCATTTTAATTTTATTTTCTTAATTTTACTATTTGGCTTCTGAACTTGTAATTATTTCAAATCACTGTTATTTAAATTCTGGCCCCTTTTCTTTATTGAATTTCATATTCTATCTTTTCTTACTAAATTCTTACATAATTTCTACTTGAATGAAAAATTACAATTAAGCCCCTAAACTTTTATTCGTCACATTTAACTTTATTTATTTTCTCTTTTGCCTCGTTTGACTTTTCTTGCTTTTACTTTCCTTAATGCACATTTTCTTATTAAATTATGCTTATTCCTGTACTTCGATAGAAAATTTACAACTTGGTCCCTAAAACTTCTTTTTATCTTAATTTAACTTATTTAACTTCGATTTTGATCATTCTAATTTTCTTTGACTTTTCATTTTCTTAAGTTGACTAATTTGTATTTTGGTCCTCGTACATGTTCCTAATAGGGCAGTTTTCATTTTGATCCTCATAACTCTCACTATTTACTATTTTACCTTTTCAACATATTAAATCAAATTAGTTTTCCAAAACACTATTTTAAATATCAAAATTTCTTCTAATCACTTTAATAATTATTTTTCTTACTAAATTTCACTTATTTTCAAAATTAGGTGAAATTTTTCAATTAAGTCCCTGAAGTTTGACATTTACTATATTTTAATCACATTGACCTTAATTTTGATCAATTTGACTTTCTTTGACTTTTAATTTAATTTAAGTGCATAAATTACATTTTAGTTCCTTAAAATTTTTCTCAGGACGACAACTTATTGTTTGATCCCTAAACTTATATTTATTTACGATTTGATCCTTTTTCATCTATTTACCCAATTTGATTTTTTCAACCACTATATTAGTGGCAAAATTATAGTCTTGCCTCTATTTTATCACGTAATCATCTTTTTTTTTCTTTTTAAGTCTATTAATCATATTTTTCACTTTAATGCTCATTTAATTTCATGCAAAACTTTTTTGTACATAATTTACTTTTTGGTCCTTACGTTCTTACATAATTATGATTTTGCCCTTGTTGACTAGTATATTATATTTTTCATTCTTTTACTAAACCAATTAACTATATGATATTCTTTTTACTTATTTTTCATTCCAATTTCTCATTTTCTTAATTCATTACCAATTTGCCCTGCTTAACTTGTTAACCTCATTTTTCACTTTGTTTACTGTTTATTGACAATTATGATTTTTTTAATGTTATAATTACTCTTTTAACCTTGTTCACATGTAAAATTATAACTTTGCCCCCAGTGGTGGAAAATCATAAACCGAATAAGCAAAACAGTAAATCTAGTACATTGGAGGGACCGTACTGCTGGGGTACTATACCATTCTCCAGTACAGTCATATAATACGCCAGCTAAACAATATTTTCTATACAATAACAATCAGAATACAGTAATATTGCAGGGTAAGTGCCCCTATAACTAACCATATTATCCTAAAGTTCTGGATCACCCACTGAACACTAAGAGCATCATTAATTCTCATATTGTATTACATTTTTATACTGTTATTTACTTTGATTACACAGTATTAACACCAATATTCCTCAATTTGCATTCATACAAATTCAATAATCATATATTTTCGTGCATATATGCTTAATACCATGTAAATATGTTTAAAATATGCCTTTAGCACGTAAGCACTATTTGGCCACTTAGGGAAGGAACACATCTATAATGTTTCACTTCCCAATTTTATGCCATATACATTTTAAGTGCTAATTTAGTGAAATACACTTAGTTCTCATGAAAATTCTTAAGTTCAATTAACTTCTACCATTATGTAAATTATACATAATTATGTACATTTATTATTTTCATTCAAATAAATTCTATCACACTCATTATGCATCAAAATGATCAATTCTCATCAATTTCATTAAATAACATCAAATTCTATTAAGTTAAACCCAAAGATCCTATTCAGCCACTTAGCACCATGTCCCTTTTTATTTGTTTTCTCCACATTCTTAAACTTCTAATAGCCTAATTCACTCTTATATCATGTTATACTCATTTATTTCACAATTCCATCATATTATACTCACAATTTCACAATGTTACATTATTATGTATTCATAATAAATACTATATTTATACATTTATTCAAGCTCAATTGATCCAAATAATGTTCCTCTAATTTAGTATAGAACATTTTATGCTTAAACTATTAGTTAACATCATTTAATCATTTTATTCTCCATTAGGTACAATTCGGCCATAGTTAGTCTTATTACTTAATGTTTGATTTCTCTTTAATATTATACTTGTTTCACTATAGTTCATCACTTTATAAGGTTACTTTAAATTATTTATCATTATTTCTCAAAGTTCCATAGTTACATAAGCTAATTTCTATAGAAAATTCAACATTTAAATGAAATTAAGTGTAGATAATGTACCACTAACCTTATTTGAGCTTAAATCCATCAAATCTTCTTCTTTCTTGCTTTCCACTTCCTTGATTTTCCTTTTTCCTATAAGTCCCCTTTTTGGCTAAATTTGATAGGGACAAATTAGTGAGCTCCATATAAGAATTCAAACACCTAATTAGTATCAAATAATCCTACTCATAATTCTCTACAAATTCATAACAGTTTTTCTAAATAAACTCAACAAGAACTTAAGAATTTACCTTATCATGGTTAAAATCTCTTACTAAAATCCTTAGTTTTCAAGCTCCTCCTTGCTTCAATTCTATTTCTAGGTTAAAGAAGATGTCTTTCTATGTATATAGGTGAAATATAAGCTTGAGATTTGGTGTGAGAGAGGAAAAATGAAAGAAAAATGGTGGGAAGCTCACAAATGGTGTAGGTTTGGATTTTAAGGGAAAAGAGGAGGAGGTTGTAAAAGGAAGGGCCAAGATTAGGTATTTAACTATATGATCTTATGGCTTGAAATTAAGCCACTTGGCACCATTTTCTTCATCCCAACACATCCAATCATCATGGAATTATATGCACCTCATTATAACTTCATTTTAATAACCTTCATGTCCTCAATAAATAAAATTCACTAATTAAGCCCATTAATTAATTCAATATTGGTTTTCCACCGTTTTTTTGAGATTTTGTTCCACATGTTAGAATGCCTTAAAATTTTTTTCCATATGCACTAATATATTTAAGAACATATGGTTAAAATTTCAGCCTATTTTGACATCGTCTCGGAATACTTCTTGCTCTGACCGTTTAGTCAGCCGGTCTAAAACCCAAAAGTTCGAAACTGTCGAAAAATTTATTTTTTTACACCAAAATATTCTACATAACATTTTATGTAGATCTAAAATTTTGAAATTTTTTAGAAGTCATTTGCTATTTTTAAATATTCGATCAAACTTTGGTCAACTCATTTCTCGGTACCGAGAAAAAATCTTCGTTGTCTGATTTAAGGGCCTATTTAAACTCAATTTCATCTCAAATTATACCTTTGAACTCTATTTAACACATATTTTCGTAATTTGGAGTTAACTTAACTTTCTGTTAGGTCACCATCTTCGATTTTTCTGGCCTAAGTACGTTTAACCTTTATACTAAAAGATCATAAAAATTGAAGAAACTATAAAGGGCAATTAATTATTGCCACTCCCTAAAAGACGTGATCAAAGGATGATTCCTAATAATACTATATTATCTTTTGGCCTAAGCAAGTCTTAGCCCAAAGCCCAAAATTTATTTACAGAAAAGCCTAGTGCATTAAGCAGACACTGAAAGGCAACCAAATGATGTTCAATCGGATTGATGGAACCTTTAGTCTCATCAATCCATTGACACATTGCAGAACCTATACCTCCAACTTGCTTTATGTCACGTCATTGCTCAACTCCTCTAACACTTCAATAGCCATACTTCAGGCGCTCAAGTGCACTTTTATATCTCTTATAAATAGCCTAATGCACAATGGCTCCAGTGCTTATTGTAACACCCTTATCACTCCGATCTTACGGAACAGTGCGCGCATACCGGTAAATTTTTTTTTTAACAAGAATACTTAATATAATAAATTCAACTTAATTGTTCAATAACCTATAAGGATTTCGGATTATTATTCATTTAACAAAATTTCAGCATTATAACGGCTGTATTTCTAAATATCCCCCTGAAAAATCAGACAAAACGCAGCCTCTCAGAGGCACAACACTTCTACTATAAACATCTCCACCTTCATAACTCCATCCATACATCCACATATCATATCCAATCCAACCACAAGCATAAACATATACATATCCATATGTCTTTATAAAAATATGTCTTCCTACACAACTGTCCGTTTATATACCTACCATAACTAAATATTATACATGCCAGATTACATTGCAACTATGCAATACAATGCCTTCTTTGGATTTGTGCACTACTGCTCCTTTGACTCGTTACCTGCATGCAGCAAAAACTACATGCTGAGCACAAATTATGCCCAGTGGTGACTAACAATCCTAGCACTTCCATATACCATTAAAATTCAATTATTTAATTATACTTTCAATATAACATGTTTTATTCAAAAATCAAAGAAAACAGTTATTACTTACCTAATTTACTTTTATTCTCATATTTACAATTTTGCCATTATAGACTTTTATTATCATTTTTCTTATACTATTTCTTCATTTATTTATCATTTATGCCTTATTTTACCACTTTTTGGTAAAATTACATTTTAGTCCTTGTATCACAAAAACTTTATATTTTAGCACTGTTACATTCCCAAATTACCATTATATCCTTGTTAACTTTTTCTTACTCATTTTCACATATTAATTACACATTTGGAAAAATTACCATTTTGCCCCTACACTTTTATTTTCTTTCATTTAGGTCATTTTTCTACCTAAACTTCACTTTTATCTTTCTTTTTACTTCTTTCAACTTATTATCACTTTCATGCCCCTATTACAGTACCGACAGAAATTCTCCGACAGGATACTCGGAACATGGACCCCATGGGTCCCAGACAGACTGAAAAATGACCTCACAGATCATTTTTCCACAGAACAGATATCAGATACAGACAAAGCTATGGAGATCAGTGATCCTACCATAGCAAAGCAAGTCGCCATGACTTGCACCGCGGTTAAGATGTCCCTATGGCTAGCCAATTATATCCTGAACTAGGTTTTCACTGCCAGACTATTTCTAAGGGCATGTTTTCACTAAAATCTCAATCAAAACTTCATTTTCTTAATATTTCTTTACTTATTTATTCTTATTTTACTCATTAATTATTCTTCTCAATTATTTCACATAATTTTTGAATTATTTCCCCATAATTCATCAAAATCAATCATTTTCTCAACAAAACACACATTATTTCACATTATTTCAATACTTTCATTACTTACATAATTGATAATTTATTTCTAAAATATTCATTTAATTCCTATAAATTCTATAAAATTTCATATGTGTAATATTTCATTTCTAACATCATTTAAAGGCTTAATTGCATCAAAATTCATCAAATAAACCTTAGTTTCCTTAAGTGTACCATTCGGCCAACAAAGAATTTATACCATATATTCACTCAATCATTCATTTAAGAGTTTAAACATACTTATTTAAGGTCAAATAGCATTAATTTACCATTATTTCACATTATACATCATTTTATCCCTTTTTCCTTAAGATACATAAAGGATATTCATTTAAAATCAATGAAATTACTAAGATTTATTAGTCACTTACCTATTTTCCTTGCTTTAGGAGGCTTATACTTCCTTTTCCTTGCCTTTAGGTTGCTTGGATGGCTCTCCTCCTTGAATCCCTAAAGGAGCCGAAATTTCCATTAAAAGAAACTCTACTTTTTTGATCTTATTTACTCAATTTAACTACATATATGAACTCTAGACACCCAAATATACTTAGAGATGCCAACAAATCAATTTAAAACCATGATTTTCACTTACCTCCTTAAGACACCTTAAGCTTTCCCTTAAACTTTTTCTTGCTTTAATCCTTCAAATCAAAGGTTTGGGGCTGGAATACTAGTCTAGAGGGATAGAATTAGGGGTGAGGTGCTTGAATATCAAATAAAATGAAGCAAAATTGAAGAAATCTAAAGAGAGAAATGGGAGAGTATGTTTCGGCCAAGAGAAGAGGAGGAAGAAGATGGGAGAATCTGCTGGAACTTGGTAGACAATTCTCCTTTATATAGTTCTCCAAATGGGCCAAACTTTGGGCTAAAAGTCCAAAGGTTTAATATAATTCTTTAAGGCCCAATTTCACCTCTCTAAAGGCCCACATAAAATTCTCTCACTTCCTCACTTCAATTCTCTTCAATTTTGATTCCATAATTCTTAAAATATCAAAAATAGGTAGTACGTAAAATTTTGGATTAATCGGAGTCCGTTACTGGTCCGATTCAACCGAATGGGTTCGATTCAACAACTGTCGACTTCCCCGAAAAATTCATTTTTTATACCAAAATATTCTACATAAAATTTCATGAAGATCTGAAAAATATGGCAATTTTTGGAGTTCATTTACTATTTTTAAAAATTTATGCAAAATCAAGTCACCTTCCCTACCAGGGAAATTGACTCGCTACCTTTTTTGTATTTTTGACTTTCAGAGGCCTATTTGACCTCGATTTCACTTCAAATTTCAACCCCGGACTCACCACGACCAATACCTTCCGATGCTCAAATAAAATATTTTTCACTTTCGGGTCCGTTTTACGGCCCGAGTGCACTATTCACCATCGAAATTTACTGTTCACAGCCAGACCGGTGTTGAGGCCATTACAATTCTTCCCTACTAAAAGAAATTTCGTCCTCGAAATTTACCTGTATTGAAAAGGTGAGGATACTGATGTCTTATAGCTGCTTCTGGTTCCTACGTAGCTTCTTCTATATTATGATGGTGCCACAGTACCTTCACCAGTGGAATCTGTTTGTTTCTGAGTTGGCGGATTTCTCTTGCTAAGATTCTCACTGGTTCTTCTTCATAGGTCATGTCATCTGCTACTTGGATTTCTTCTGGTGTAATCACGTGACTAGGATCCGATCGATACCTACGGAGCATAGACACGTGGAACACATCATGTATCTTTTCTAATGCAGAAGGTAACTTCAATCGATAAGCTACGGGACCCACACGCTGAAGTATCTCATAAGGGCCAATGAATCTTGGACTTAACTTGCCCTTCTTTCCAAATCTCAGAATCTTTCTCCATGGAGATACCTTCAGGAAAACTCGATCCCCAACCTGAAATTCTATGTCTTTCCTCTTTAAATCCGCATAAGATTTCTGACGATCCATGGCTTCTTTTAATCTACCTTTAATGACCCGAACTTTTTCTTCAGAATCGCTGATCAAATCAGAGCCCATTAATTTCTTTTCGCTTAGTTCAGTCCAACAGAGAGGAGTTCTGCACTTCCTACCATAAAGTGATTCAAAAGGAGTCATTTTTAAACTGGAATGGTGACTATTGTTGTATGCAAATTCCGCCAAAGGTAAATGTTTTTCCCAACTGGAGCCAAATTCCAGAATGCAGCATCTGAGCATATCTTCCAAAACCTGGATCACTCTCTCAGACTGACCGTCTGTCTGAGGGTGAAAGGCTGTACTAAAATGAAGCCTTGTACCCAAAGCATCTTGAAAACTATGCCAGAAACGAGAAGTAAACCTCGGATCCCTATCGGAAACAATAGAAGATGGCACTCCATGCAATCTCACTATCTCATTAATGTACAATTCCGCCAGTTTTGACAAAGGATAATCCATCCGTACTGGCAAAAAGTGAGCAGACTTGGTAAGTCGATCTATGATCACCCAGATGGCGTCATGTTTCTTCTGAGTCAAAGGCAATCTTGTCACAAAATCCATAGTTACTCTGTCCCATTTCCACTCTGGTACTAACAAAGGATGCAGCAATCCTGAAGGAACCTGGTGCTCAGCTTTTACTTGTTGACAAATCAGACACTTACTTACAAATTCTGACACCTCCCGCTTCATACCTGGCCACCAATAGAAAGCTCTTAAGTCTTGACACATTTTATTGCCTCCAGGATGCATAGCATAGCTGCTGTGATGAGCTTCAGTTAAAATACTTTTCTTCAACTCTTCCTGGTTTGGAATACAAAGCCTGTACTTAAAATAGAGGCTTCCATCATCACCTAAGGAATAGTTCTCCACACTGTCATTCTGAAGTCTATTCCTAATATTCATCAACCGATCATCTTCTTTTTGAGCCATCTTAACTTGATGCACAAAGTCAGGCTTGACTAGCAATTCAGCCACTAAAGCCTCATCTGAAGCTAGACTTAAACGGGCATTCATAGCTCGAAGAGCTGCAAACAAAACAATTAATTACTAAATCGTATCAAGTACTTATACTAACTTACTTCAGAACATTAACTTCACCTGACATAAATTTCCTGCTAAGTGCATCGGCTACTACATTGGCTTTTCCTGGGTGGTAGTCGATGTAGCAATCAAAATCTTTGATCAATTCCAACCAGCGCCTTTGTCGCAGGTTTAGCTCTTTCTGAGTGAGAAGGTATTTTAAACTCTTATGATCAGAGTAGATGTAGCATTTCTCGCCATATAAATAATGTCTCCAAATCTTCAGCGCAAAAACAATGGCTGCTAACTCTAGATCATGGGTAGGGTAGTTCTTCTCATGTGTTTTCAACTGTCGGGAGGCATATGCAATCACCCTGCCTTCCTGCATCAAAACACACCCTAATCCATTTCTGGATGCATCGCTATAAACCATAAAATCCTTACCCGATTCAGGTTGAGTAAGAATTGGAGCTTCAGTCAGCATGCCTTTAAGTCTTTCAAAAGCTTCATGACAAGCATCGGTCCACAAAAATCTGGTATTCTTTTGTAGTAACCGAGTTAAAGGTGTGGCAATAGTAGAAAATCCCTTAATGAATCTCCTGTAGTACCCAGCTAAACCCAGAAAACTCCTCACTTCAGTAACATTTTTGGGTTGTTTCCATTGGAGAATTGCATCAACCTTCGAATGATCTACTTTAATGCCTTCTGTAGATATAACATGTCCCAGAAAAGCTACCTCATTTAACCAGAAATCGCATTTGCTGAACTTAGCATATAACTGTTTTTCTCTCAGAATCTGCAGAACAATCCTCAAATGCTTATCATGTTCTTCAGGCGTCTTAGAGTAGACCAGGATATCATCAATAAAAACTACTAAAAAATGGTCTAAATAGGGATGAAAAACCCTATTCATCAAGTCCATAAAGGCGGCTGGAGCATTTGTAAGTCCAAAAGGCATAACCAGAAATTCATAGTGGCCATATCTGGTGCGAAAAGCAGTCTTTGGCACATCTGCTTCTTTAACTCCCATCTGGTAATAGCCCGATCTCAGGTCAATCTTTGAGAAAACACCTGCTCCCTTAAGCTGATCAAACAAATCTTCGATGCGAGGGAGAGGATACTTGTTCTTTATGGTAACTTTATTCAGTTGCCTATAATCAATACATAACCTGAGTGTGCCATCTTTCTTCTTCACAAACAAAACTGGCGCTCCCCAGGGAGAAACACTAGGTCTGATGAATCCCTTATCTAATAGCTCCTGCAACTGAATCTTCAATTCTTTTAACTCTGCAGGTGCCATCCTGTAAGGGGCAATAGATATCGGTGCAGTACCTGGGGCAACATCAATAGAAAACTCTACCTCTCTATCAGGGGGTAGGCCTGGCAACTCATCAGGAAAAACATCCTGAAATTCTCTGACAGTAGGTACTTCTGATATCTTTAAACTGACTTGCTTGGCCTCTATTGCAAAACATATATACGCCATACAGCCTTTCCTAATTAACTTCCTAGCAGCAGTAGCAGATATTACATTAGACGGATAATCAGTTCGCACACCTACCACTGTAATCTCCCGGTCATCATCAAGCTTCAAGGTGACTCTCTTTCTTTTACAATCGACAGTTGCTTGATGGGCGGATAACCAATCCATCCCCAAGATCACGTCAAACTCGCGGAAAGGTAAAGCAATCAAATTGGCTAGGAAGGTATGTCCCTGAGTACTAATAGGGCACTGTCTATATACTTTATCAACCACTATACTATGCCCCAGAGGATTGCTCACCAAAATATCCTGGTCCAAGCATTCCTCTTTCATCCCTTTATCCCGAGCTAAAGCAGTGCTAATATAAGAATGCGTGGAACCCGGATCAATCAATGCATGCACCGAATCAGATAACAAGAGAAACATACCGACTATCACATCTGGGGCATCTCCATCTTCCCGGGCTCTGACGGCATAAGTCTGTCCCGATACTCTCCTCTGGCCCTGAGAGGTCTGTCCAATCGGTCTAGAGGCTGAAGTGTGAGGGGTGGCTCCCCTACCCCGACCTCTGGGTACTGAAGATCCGGTACCTGATATTGGAGAATTAACTGAAACAGTCTGCATTGCGGGACAGTCTCTGATCCGATGATCTCTGGACCCACATCTGAAACAGGCTCCCGTCAACAACCTACACTCTCCAGGGTGAACCTTACCACAGTGCTCACAAGCCACTGCAGACCCACTATCTCTATCCTGGGGTGTACCAGCAACTGGAGCCCTGTCACGCGACGCACCTCCCTGACCGCGGCCTGCTGCTGCTGGTGACTGTCCCTGAAATGCCTGAGACCCTTTCATCTTCTTCCCTTTACCACTAAACTGCCCCTGTTTCCTCTTTTGTTGGAACCGGGACTGTCTCTCAGCCTGCTCTGCTTGTGTAGTCTCTAATTTAATGGCTGCTTCAATCATGGCTCGCAAAGTGGAATACTTCTGAGCTCCAATGATCTGTCTGAGCTCGGTGTGTAGACCTCTCTCAAATCTAAAGCATAATTTCTCCTCTGTAGCTTGGCCTTCATCTAAATAAGCACTTAGGCGTTCAAACTCTCGATCATACTCTGCCACTGTCTTGTTTTCCTGCTTTAATCTCCAGAAAGCCTCTTGCATAGTAGCTTTATACTCGGACCCAATATATTTCATCTCAAACTGGTCCACAAAGAACTCCCAACTCAACTGTTCTGCAGGAGTGTGTCTTCTGACTGAATCCCACCATATGAATGCAGGACCCTGAAGTAATGCCACAATGCCTTCAAATTTTTCTTCTAGTGGGCTATGGGTTATTTCAAACAGCCTTTTTATCTTGTATAACCATTCTTCCGCCACTGCAGGTGTCAGAGGTTCTCTCCCAGAAAAGTCTTCCGCCCCCAATCTTTTTAATTGCTCCAAAATGGGTTTCCGTCTAGGTGGGGCTGGCTGAACCTGTACTACGGTAGGTTGAGGCTGCACCGGAGCTGGAGCTGCCTGAAGTCGCTGTTGAATATAATCAGCCATCAAATTAAGAAAATCAGGCTGAGGAAAAGGTGGCGGTGCTACAGGAGGAGGATTTTGTTGTGGGGCCTCTTGTTGCCCAACATTACTTGACGCCTCACTCCTACTTTCAGGCGCCTGCTGCCCTTGATCGGCAGACATCTTTCCACTATAAAACAGAAGGAGCAAATGCACATTAGATTCAAAATACTCTTTTCCAAAAAGTAATTGGCATGTATATATACAGACAAATCATTTCATACCCACTCCGATCTTAGAACCGCCTAAACCAGGCTCTGATACCAATAATAATTGTAACACCCTTATCACTCCGATCTTACGAAACAATGCGCGCACACCGGTAAATTTTTTTTTTAACAAGAATACTTAATATAATAAATTCAACTTAATTGTTCAATAACCTATAAGGATTTCGGATTATTATTCATTTAACAAAATTTCAGCATTATAACGGCTGTATTTCTAAATATCCCCCTGAAAAATCAGACAAAACGCAGCCTCTCAGAGGCACAACACTTCTACTATAAACATCTCCACCTTCATAACTCCATCCATACATCCACATATCATATCCAATCCAACCACAAGCATAAACATATACATATCCATATGTCTTTATAAAAATATGTCTTCCTACACAACTGTCCGTTTATATACTTGCCATAACTAAATATTATACATGCCAGATTACATTGCAACTATGCAATACAATGCCTTCTTTGGATTTGTGCACTACTGCTCCTTTGACTCGTTACCTGCATGCAGCAAAAACTACATGCTGAGCACAAATTATGCCCAGTGGTGACTAACAATCCTAGCACTTTCATATACCATTAAAATTCAATTATTTAATTATACTTTCAATATAACATGTTTTACTCAAAAATCAAAGAAAACAGTTATTACTTACCTAATTTACTTTTATTCTCATATTTACAATTTTGCCATTATAGACTTTTATTATCATTTTTCTTATACTATTTCTTCATTTATTTATCATTTATGCCTTATTTTACCACTTTTTGGTAAAATTACATTTTAGTCCCTGTATCACAAAAACTTTATATTTTAGCACTGTTACATTCCCAAATTACCATTATATCCTTGTTAACTTTTTCTTACTCATTTTCACATATTAATTACACATTTGGCAAAATTACCATTTTGCCCCTACACTTTTATTTTCTTTCATTTAGGTCATTTTTCTACCTAAACTTCACTTTTATCTTTCTTTTTACTTCTTTCAACTTATTATCACTTTCATGCCCCTATTACAGTACCGACAGAAATTCTCCGACAGGATACTCGGAACATGGACCCCATGGGTCCCAGACAGACTGAAAAATAACCTCACATATCATTTTTCCACAGAACAGATATCAGATACAGACAAAGCTATGGAGATCAGTGATCCTACCATAGCAAAGCAAGTCGCCATGACTTGCACCGCGGTTAAGATGTCCCTATGGCTAGCCAATTATATCCTGAACTAGGTTTTCACTGCCAGACTATTTCTAAGGGCATGTTTTCACTAAAATCTCAATCAAAACTTCATTTTCTTAATATTTCTTTACTTATTTATTCTTATTTTACTCATTAATTATTCTTCTCAATTATTTCACATAATTTTTGAATTATTTCCCCATAATTCATCAAAATCAATCATTTTCTCAACAAAACACACATTATTTCACATTATTTCAATACTTTCATTACTTACATAATTGATAATTTATTTCTAAAATATTCATTTAATTCCTATAAATTCCATAAATTTTCATATGTGTAATATTTCATTTCTAACATCATTTAAAGGCTTAATTGCATCAAAATTCATCAAATAAACCTTAGTTTCCTTAAGTGTACCATTCGGCCAACAAAGAATTTATACCATATATTCACTCAATCATTCATTTAAGAGTTTAAACATACTTATTTAAGGTCAAATAGCATTAATTTACCATTATTTCACATTATACATCATTTTATCCCTTTTTCCTTAAGATACATAAAGGATATTCATTTAAAATCAATGAAATTACTAAGATTTATTAGTCACTTACCTATTTTCCTTGCTTTAGGAGGCTTATACTTCCTTTTCCTTGCCTTTAGGTTGCTTGGATGGCTCTCCTCCTTGAATCCCTAAAGGAGCCGAAATTTCCATTAAAAGAAACTCTACTTTTTTGATCTTATTTACTCAATTTAACTACATATATGAACTCTAGACACCCAAATATACTTAGAGATGCCAACAAATCAATTTAAAACCATGATTTTCACTTACCTCCTTAAGACACCTTAAGCTTTCCCTTAAACTTTTTCTTGCTTTAATCCTTCAAATCAAAGGTTTGGGGCTGGAATACTAGTCTAGAGGGATAGAATTAGGGGTGAGGTGCTTGAATATCAAATAAAATGAAGCAAAATTGAAGAAATCTAAAGAGAGAAATGGGAGAGTATGTTTCGGCCAAGAGAAGAGGAGGAAGAAGATGGGAGAATCTGCTGGAACTTGGTAGACAATTCTCCTTTATATAGTCCTCCAAATGGGCTAAACTTTGGGCTAAAAGTCCAAAGGCTTAATATAATTCTTTAAGGCCCAATTTCACCTCTCTAAAGGCCCACATAAAATTCTCTCACTTCCTCACTTCAATTCTCTTCAATTTTGATTCTAAAATTCTTAAAATATCAAAAATAGGTAGTACGTAAAATTTCGGCTTAATCGGAGTCCGTTACTGGTCCGATTCAACCGAACGGGTTCGATTCAACAACTGTCGACTTCCCCGAAAAATTCATTTTTTTATACCAAAATATTCTACATAAAATTTCATGAAGATCTGAAAAATATGGCAATTTTTGGAGTTCATTTACTATTTTTAAAAATTTATGCAAAATCAAGTCACCTTCCCTACCAGGGAAATTGACTCGCTACCTTTTTCGTATTTTTGACTTTCAGAGGCCTATTTGACCTCGATTTCACTTCAAATTTCAATCCCGAACTCACCACGACCAATACCTTCCGATGCTCAAATAAAATATTTTTCACTTTCGGGTCCGTTTTACGGCCCGAGTGCACTATTCACCATCGGAATTTACTGTTCACAGCCAGACCGGTGTTGAGGCCATTACACTTATACCCAGAGATTGGATAAAGCCTCTAGCAGCTTTTTATCAACTGACCAGATCACACAAACATGGACTCATTTCAAGGTCTTGATGAATCAGACTTTATCAATTCCAAAAAAACAGTCAAAAGATGACCCTAGAAAGCATAGTTCACTACAAATACCAAAAGAGTTACAATTGGATATCAAAGCAAATAATCGACAGCAGAAATTGGCATAAATAACATAGGTCGCGAAAAGATGAACCAATCAAAATAAATTAATATCTCCATAATGATAAATGCCACTCAGATCACGTTATTTCTTTCACAAGTTTTTAGCAATATATTTTTGCTTAGTCTTTTAAACATATTAGATGGATAAAAGCAAGATATTAGATATTCAAAGAATAAAATTCATTCAAAGTACGAAGTACATGGATAAAGAACTTCTTGCCTAGAAAAGAAAATATGGATAAAGAGTTTTTTGTTCGAAAAAAAACTAGACAAAAGGGATTAAAGATGATAAAAGTAGCCCCACTACAATAAGATCACCTCTTGTTAAAACCAAACTCCCTTTCAATAAGTCAGCATTAGAAAAATGGAAAAGGAAATACAGATATATATGCTCTACCATGATCAGAAGGAAGTTTAGGGCTGAGAGGGAAGGGCAGCAAAGGTAAGAGGCCGCATAACTCACTATTGCAAGTTATAAACCGATTGGCAAAGGCCTAACTCTTTTTTCATCTTCCTAAAATGGAAAATTTGAAAATAAAAATACAGAAGATCCAGAGGCTTCATGATCAATAGAAAAAACAAGGAAACAAAAGAAGTTGTGAAAAGGAATAGGAGAAGAAAAAGAAAGCGTAAAAGGAAAAATAAAAAGAAGCCAATTTATAAGCACTTTCAAGCATCTTAAAACCATTAATGAAAATGCCACATGTCAAAACCTATTAAAACAAGATCGAAGAATCAAAGCATCAAGAAGGAAAATCAATCATCCATACATAAAATGAAGCATCTCCCATTAAAAATGAGGGAAACGAAATGAAAGCCGATAAAATTGCCAAAACGGTTGATTGATGAAACAAAATTGCTCAAGATTGGCTTGAACAGATAAAAGAGGAATGTCCCGATCGAAGTTTATGTAGCTTCATTGTTCTAGTTCGGTGCCTTGTTAGACAAGTAAAATAGCCATGGCAAAGGCTGCCCATCCAAAATGGCAAGACAGGTTGGTCAAGTTAGAATCACGCAAGGCAAGATGGCGATTCATTTTCATCGATTTACCACTTGAGCAATAGACTTACGAAAGGAAAATATGGAACAACTGGAGAGCATATGCCAAACCGCCATGGTCAAACGAGCAAGACAACCAACGGCTTCGCCAGTAACCTCGCTTTCCACCTAACCATTAAATTGCTTCCTCGTAGGAAATGCAAATGTAGCAAAAAAAAGACTAGAAAAGCCATAACTCTCGATCTCTACAAAATCGATCGACCCTCTGAAGAGGGACAACATAATGGTAATAGCCCAACTAGCCATCAATAGATGAAGGGAAAAACAGAGCTAGCAATGATCAGCAATGCCTTATGGCCTCAGGTAACTCTATATCGCACTTACAAACTCATGGAAGCTGAGAATCACAACAGGATGATGGAGCATTATAACAACAAGCTAAGAAAGAAAAAAAAGGGCACAATTTTGAGATGTCTCCCGAGTAGCGAAAGCATTCGAAAAAGCATAAGCAAACTCTGAAAAATAATCCATGACTATGAAAATGAAAATTGTTTGCAGGATAAAATGTCAAGAAAAATCCAATCTTTCGGTTGATGATCAAAAATCTTGATCGACAAACATCTCGATCAAAGTAAAAAAATTCCAATCTTTCGGCTAATGATAAAAAATCTCGATTAACGAACATCCCGATCGAAGTAACAAAATCCTAATCTCTCAATTGATAATTGGATTGCTCGATCAATGTACATCTTGATCAGAGTGAAAATTGACAAACATATCGAATTGAACAAAAGACCTAGCTTTCTAGATAAAGCTTAGTTCTCTCAATCCATAATCATAGTAACCGATATGTCTTATCAGGCAATCTATTCCAACCTTTCAGCGGTCCACGATTGATGCAATCAAATAACAGCCTCGAAAGGATTAAGGACTTCATCCTTCTCAACTCTAGCCATAGACTCATAGGCCGAAAAGATGCTGAAAAATTGATCTTTGATCTTTCTAAAGAATGATCGAATTGTTTAAGGGAGACAAATGATAATACCCTAAAAAATAAAAATAAAAGGCCCAAGGCCCCGAGAGGCCCAAAGTAAAAGGCCCATGGAAGTCCTACAAGCCGAATAGTCAAATACAGGAATTGAGATTGTTCGATCTGACTTGACGTCTCCCTGACAGGCAAAAGTTGTCTGACACATACCACCATCTAATCACCATCACCTACAAGATAGTCTATACATGTTGCAGAATAGGCAAACTATTCAAGAATACTGTTCAAAGCTTTTCCAATTCTATAAATAACAAGTTCAATTCATCCACGGAGGGATTTCTCTCTCTCTCTCTTTAGATAATATAATTTCTCTTTCTAAAAGAGCTTTCAACATTTTGTTAATTTAAGCATTGGAATGCTTACGTCCGGCCACATCGAACAAGTATCTTTTTGCAGAACTAAGCGTTCACAATCCGATCGAAATTGCAGGCCAAAGCACATCGATCTTTTTTTCTCATACAGGGACCTTTCTCTCCTATATGATGATTAGAGATTTATTAATTGCAAAATATAATAAAAATATTATAATTGTTAATAGTTTTACAAGCGCTATATCCGTTCTTGCGGATGTAAATTACTGAAATAGTTTGAACATCTCATTATAACATATTTTTTATATTACAATTTGAAAATATTGCAAATATATTATCTTATGGATAAAAATAATAATGATTTTACACATGCCTCCAAAAATACATTGTAATAAATCCATTTGTGTGATAATAGTTGATCTCAATATACTAAAAATTTCAAGTTTGAACAATGCTCCCCTTTTCTCCAACTATGTATATAATTATTGTTAATTAATAAGATTTTTTTTTTGCTTTCCTCAAAAATTTAGTTCTTTACAACAGTTTAATTCCTCCAATTATGTAAAAAAAACTTTTGCTAAGTAATATGATAAATATTAATAAGAAATAACTCGATTGATTTGTAAATAAACTCATACAACGAATTGCGAAAACCATTATTTTACAGAAGATTATGTTTTTAACTTGATTTATAGATCAATTCATATATCGAACTTGAAGAAGTATTTTTCAACTATCTATGGCAAAGAAAAAAAAAATTTCAAATTAATTAAGCTAGTTGCCTTTTTTTAAGCATCACAGTTACTTATTTCGTTCTTTTTTATCAGTCACTTTTGTTGTTTTTACTATAATTAAGAAATAATAAATAGACTTAAATTTAATATTAAATTACGTGATTAAGACTAAATTATCAAATCTGATTGGTTTTGACTTTATTGGAAAAGAAAAATAAATTGAAAAAGAAAATTAAATTACATTAAAAATCTAAAAGTGATAGATAAATAGAATTTAAATTTTACTTAAAAGTGACAGATAAAAAAGAATTGAGGGAGTATTATGAAAAAAGGGGGAGACAGCCATGTTAGTAAGTATGGAAACAAAACCATAAATGAAAGGCAAGAGACAGACTGGATTCTCTGTTCGAGCTCATCGGGCTCATGTGGCATCCAAGGTTACGAACTCATTAGCTGCTCATTGAATATTTTTTATTTAATCACTATAAGTTTCAGTGGATGTTTAGCTGTAAAAATCTTCTCCCGCAATTAGTAGTATTTTTTAATTGTCTTTGCACTAATTACCTAAAAGCTTTGACTAGAATGTGGTGCCTCCAACATATAATTAACTCCTTAATTATATCATTTTTGCTTCTATAGTACAGATTTGAAACATATTAAATCAAAATTTTCTAAGTAGGACCAATCAATAATGAATTATATATTTGGAATTTACTCCAATTAGCAGACTAGTTAAAAGTAAAAAATTGAACGCAATGTAAAAACGTACTGATGTTCGCATAACAGTAAACTGGTCAATTATTAATTATTTGTAGTTAAAGAAGCAGTTTAACTGTTTTGGTAAAAAAAAAGGAGGTGCTAGCTGTATGAATCATTTGGTCAAATTGAGATTATTGTTCAAACCGTGTGAATTAAAGTGTAATTAGTCATCTTCGGATTATGAAGAATTTATGGTCATAGATGTGGTTTTGATTCGGACATTAAGATACGACTAAAATGATAAAGAGATTTATATTAGGTAATAGATTTATTTATTTTGCGTATTGAAATTAAATGATGTCATGCATGTGTGGTCAAGGAAGCAAAAAGAACATGTCACGGTTGTTGCTGGTTTATCTGTAAGCAAAGGCCATCTAATGCGAAGGCTGTGTGCCGTTTTCTATATATTTGCTAAAGTATATATCCAGACATTAGACATCCTTAGATATGTGTCAGTAATTTTGATGTTTTATTTCTATTGCATTAATTGGAAATTGTATAAACTATCACCACCGAATACTCCCGATAAATAGTAAGCTGTCACCACAATACATGTTATATATATCAAAAGAATAATTAAATTATTACTGAAACTTATCAACGAATTTAACTAATAATTTATTGATCACTGATTATGTTTCATGTATGTTATTATTGAGATATGAAACCAAACATGGTTAAGTTTTTACTATTTTGAAATTATCAAATGTTAGCTAATAAACTAAATAATTGGAAAATCACAGCCTCAGCTGGCACAAAATCAATACTGTTGGATAAAATTTATTGGTAAAATTTGAATTCAAATTCGAGCTGGTTGAAACTTTATAATCAAAAAATAATTTCATGAATGTCTTCCCATAGCAAACTTATTTTTTCCAATTTTCAATTAAAAAGTTGTATATCGGAACTGATATGTATCGATTTAATATATACAATTAAATGAATTTTGGTGAAGTTTAACTATTAGGAACTTGTTGAAGCTTATTCAATACCTACTATAAAATTGTTAAAATTATAATAATAATTCAAAACGGTCAAGAGTTTAACTATTTTCTCCATTAATTAAATTAATTTAACTATTATCTCAATTGATTAAATTAATGATGTAATTATAAAAAAATAAATAATAAAGACATGAAATTAGCCAAGTATAAGTCAACAACGACAGCTACAAACCCTAAATTATTAGATTTGAACGAATCCACTAAAGATTTTCACTGATTAAAGTCAAAGATCTAACGTATTAATAATAAGTTGTAAGGAAAACGTTAATTAAACATTAATCTTATTGCAATTTTAAAACATATATAGATTAAATATTAGAGTAGGCATCAATTGCCTAAAAGCCATTCTCGCACCTATAAGACTTATCATATAGTTACAGTCTAAATTACCTTTCAGAAGTGACAGCTGAAAATATTTTCATATTGGTTTTCTACATCAGCACAGTATAACAAGCCAATAATATATTAACACTTAAAAAATAATTTTTTTATAATTTTTTTAAATATTAATATACTATAACATTGGTATATCATAGGCATAAAATATGCACGCTCACACAAAATATATATATATAATACTGTATAGTATTATATAAATATGAAATTCACCATTAGACACGCTGTGTGGTTTGGTCTATCGGAAATGTAGGGCATTGTAAGTGGACGCATTTAGCATTAATCTTCTTATAAATTGCTGTGTATTAGTAATTAATATATAGTTTATTAAGCATCTTTATCATAATTAAATATAATCCATGTGCCTTGTGTATAGTTTAAGTCATATTACTTGGGGAGATATAATGCAATGTTTACGATAACATACAGTATGGGAGTAAGGTCGTGAATCTAGGTATTTGATAGGATGACGATAGTTAAACGTCTATATTTAACTAGCTAGGTTATTAGTGCTTTTAATTCTTTTTAATCTTCTTCCTTCGTTTAATTATATGCAACTTGCGAATTCATAGTTGGAAGGATAAATGATTATGTACCTTTAAATTCCCATTCATCCTCGAAGGAGCAAAATGATTAATTTTCTTGTGATTATACAAGCTGCCTAGATTTTTTAAAGTTGAATCCCGTGAGTGTATTTTTTATCAAATTCATAAAGGAAGACTTAAAAAGTCACAAAATCAAACTGTAAGATTGATAGCTTAAAATTAAATAGATAAATAAAGTATTACTGTTAAAACAAATAATTCACAAATGATTGCGTAGATATATGTTAATGTGGGAAAATATATATACTATTGGATTAATTCCATTTTAAGTTTTTTATAAAAATTTTGCTCATATATATTATACATCACATAATCTCCAAAAATATTATGTGTTCGTAATCTGTAAATTCACACCAATTTAATGAAAAGTAGCGAAGGAATATCTTTCCGTTGATATAAAGTGCATGGACCATGGTTATTAAAACCGGACCGGACGGTCGAACCGGTTTAACCGCGAACCGTTGGCTGGTCCGGTTGGTTCAATGAATGAAAACCGGATTGGATAAAAACCGGAAAATACTGTTTCAAACCGCCAAAAAACCGGTTGAACCGTGATAAACCCGAAAAAACCGGGTTAAATGATAAAAATCGGTTTGATTTTAGAAAAATCAACTTTTTATCCAAAATATTTATACAATATTATTTTTTCTGGAAAAAAATAAAATTATAAATACAAAATAATTAAAATTCAAACAATTTAATGAATTTTTTATAAATAAAATAAAATTTTATAATTTATATTTGAAGAATTTCTTTAAAAATTTACAATTTTTTATTATATTTATTTTAAATTTTTATTATAAATATTGAATAACTTGAAAATATAATCCTATTGTTAATGTTTGATGATAAATATATTTTTTTAAATTATTTTTAATTTTTTTATATATTAATATTTTCATAATATTTATGTAAAACTTAAAAATTAATATATTTTTTAAAAAATAAAAAAAAATCGATTAAATTTTAAAAAATCGATCGAATCATGAATCCTTAAATTTTTCGATTCGTTATTCGATTTGATTTTAATAACATTGACATAACTGAAATTGAAATTCAAAAATGTGCTCAACGTTCCCTCAGGGGGGCATTGATAGCTGTCCTCTTTTACCTCTTCGTTACTCCCACAGCTGTATTTTGCTACTTATTAGTAACAAAATACCTATTTCACGAGCCATCGTAGGCTGCAGCAAATATATCCATCCCAATTAAGCCTTGGCGCGTCACTTCACGTGCTTCCTCCCCCACCTAGGATACCCATTACAATCCTTATGACCATAGGTTGACCTCCAGCTGGATCTCTCTTCACTTCCCAATAAACTTCATTAACAAATATTTTTCATTGCTTAGCTTCCAGCCTGTCTCTTTAACGTCTATCCATTTCAATTTTTTCTCTTTTCTACCCCTTCTCACAGGTCAAACTGATGGTTTTTTCGTCAATCGATTTATTCTGCAAACTGTGACTAAGCTGTAATAATGTGACCCTTTTTGTTCGGTGGGGCAATGTTTGTATCTCACGCTCCCAGTTTATTACGGTAGTTTTGAGAAAAAAAGTGGGGGATGCGAGTGGGATAGTTTGTGATGTTTTGAATTAAAAACGCGCTTCATGGGTTTCTTTTTCTTTTCCTTTCAGGCCAAGTACTAAGAGTAACTCGAAAATGGCGAAACCCTTTTTTCTTTTCCTTTTTTTTTGTCTCTTTCTAGGCAGGTTCAGGTTGTCTTTACTTTCTTTAACTTACACTTTACTAATCCCATTTTTTTTTTCTTTTTAAATTTAGAAAAATATTATTATTTTAAATTAAACCCAAGTTAAAAAAATCAATCCATCTCCTTGCGCCTATATAAATAGCCCCCACTTCTTTTCTTCTTCATATCCCTCGCAGAAACACAAGTTCTCTCCTTTTCTTATTCTTCTCTCTTTTCGGGTATAAAAAATGGCTTCTTTTGTAGCTCATTATATTTTAAAACTATTTCTAATAATCTCCGTCTTTCAAATCTCGTTTAGTGCTAGGATACTGAATCAGCTAGTTCAAGATCAGTCTCAGCTATTGAGTTACCATAACGGTCCTCTTCTTTCTGGAAAAATTTCTGTGAATCTTATCTGGTATGGCAAATTCAAGCCATCCCAGAAAGCTATTATCTCAGATTTCATTACTTCATTATCATCTCCATCAACCCAAAACACCCAACCATCAGTATCTTCCTGGTGGAAAACAACTGAAAAGTACTACCACGTCAACTCCAAAAAGGCCAAACTTTCACTAACTTTGGGCAAACAAATTCATGATGAGACATACTCTCTGGGAAAATCTCTTTCCAACAAACACATTATCCAATTGGCCTCAAAGGGTGATCAAATGGATGCTATTAATGTTGTACTAACATCATCCGATGTTGCTGTTGATGGGTTTTGTATGAACAGATGTGGGACTCATGCGTCTGCTTCAAGTTCCAAAATCGGTCAAATTAAGGGTAAGAACTACAAATTTGCCTACATTTGGGTGGGTAACTCCGAGACTCAGTGCCCAGGTTACTGCGCCTGGCCATTCCACCAGCCAGTTTATGGACCACAGAGCACACCTTTGGTTGCGCCTAACAACGATGTGGGTGTTGATGGTATGGTGATCAATTTGGGTAGCCTTTTGGCTGGAACAGCCACAAATCCATTTGGAAATGGGTACTTTCAGGGTCCAAAGGAGGCTCCTTTGGAGGCTGCATCAGCTTGCACTGGGGTTTATGGGAAAGGGGCTTATCCTGGCTATGCCGGTAATTTGCTTGTGGATTCTGCTACTGGTGCTAGCTACAATGCGCATGGTGATAATGGCAGGAAATACTTGCTTCCTGCTTTATATGATCCCTCCACATCTTCTTGTTCAACGTTGGTCTAAGAATTAACTAGTAGGATTTAAATTTTATGTTTAGATTATTATTATTAATTAGTGGAATTAATGTATACGCCTCCGTACAAAAAAAATAGAGGTTGTAATTTATTCATTTGTTAATTTATTTTTGGATTTCTGAGATTAATAATAGAAAAGCAAACTACTTTGGGTTGCTTTTTCATTGAAAAAGAATCTCTCTGTTTAAGACTTACAGCTTTACTTTGTTTAAAAGATGGGCTTTTGGTGACATGTGAGCAAATTTCATTTGTGTTTTCTGGCAGTGTAGGTACGAATTCGCAGACCATAACTGAGCTAATTTGATTAATTAATTAATAAATGAAATGGACCATAACTGAGCTAATTTGATTAATTAATTGATAAAATGAAATGAAACGTTAGCTTATCTTGTTTTAATAATCAATTACTTGGCTAATAAAAATTCGCGGAGTAATATTTTGTTGCAAAACTGATAGAGCAATGAATTTATATTAATTGATAAAATGAAATGGAACGTTAGCTTATCTTGTTTTAAAAAATTACCTGGCTAATAAAAATTCGCGGTAGTAATATTTTGTTGCAAAACTGATAGAGCAAAATTTAGTTCCCACTTCCTGTGATTTTTTTTTTTGACGCAGGACTAGTATTTGTAAAATTGTAATAAAAACATGTTTCATCCTCGCAATTCAAGTGTCTTTTGAAAAATCTTTTTGTTTGATTTCATGTCTACTCTTTAAACTCCTAAAAGAGTGTTGATTTTTGTATTAAAAAAGAGCTTTGACGTGTGTAAATGACTACATCCGATGAAAAAAAAAAAAATTTCCGGCAATACCTAAGTGCACAACAAATTAAAGTACTTTGAATTAATTCTGTGTGCACCTACATGCTCTGAATTATATATGACCATTTAATGAGTATTTATTACATAGTTTTTTTATAAAAAAAAATAAGTATAATTTTAATCAGTAATAAAAGTTTTTGATAAATTATAGTTAGCATTTTATAAAATCAATGTCAATTACTTTTTTTTAATCTTTATAAGAAAATTGAAAATGAAATTATGCAAAGAAAATAATGATTTGACTACACATTTAGTTATTATTAATAATATCGTCATTTTCTATTACGTATCACTTTTAATTAAAATTTAAATTTTATTTATTTATCAATTTTATATTTTTAATGTAATTTAATTTATTTTTCTTTTTTAATAAAATTAGAATCAATTAAATTTTATAATTTAATTTCATTCACTTAATTTAGTACTATATTTAAGTTTATTTATTATTTTTTAATTTTTATAAAAACAATAAAAATCACCGATAAAAAAATGGAAAAAATAGTTTATTTTTAATTGGATGTATCGAACATTCATAACAAGGTCATCTCTCAATAAATGGCAATATTTTTACCAATGTCTAGAAATTCACATATATAGATTCTAATCGTTTAAATGATTTTTACAATTTTGATTCGGTTATGTCTGATAGTAAAATTATTTTTACTAGTAAACTAGATATTAAACTTTTTTGGATTAGTAGAATTCATAATTATGAGATTTATAAATTAGTTAGAGCTTTTTTAATCTATTGTTCTGTTAAGTTGTTGGATGTTATTTTCTCTTTTTTTTTTTATCTTTTTCTTAACAAAGGTCATGCATTTTTCTTTTCTTTTTTTTTTTTTGAGAAATTGGAGATAAGTACTTAAAATTAGATTACTAGATTGAAAACTTTATAATGATTTCCATTGTTATTAATTTTCTATTTTTTTTAACCATCACACTTGCACCAAGACCCTCACCATTTTGGACTCTTGAACCAAGGTTAATTTATCTATTGAAAGTAAAAATAAATTGTATAGCAATACAGCATAATTAGTACTCTTTTAATATTAAAATAGTAAGCACAAGAAAACAATCAAGATGAGACAACCAAATGCATAATTTTCTGTTGGAGGACGACATGGCAACAAACTAATAACAAATCCCAAATTATGATTTTGCATGATTAAGATTAGGCCAAGAATGTTCCCGACCATTCTAACCTGATTTTTCCGTTATAGTGTTTTTGCATAGCATATTGAAAATGAATCAGCTTACGAGTCATAGTTAATGGCTAAAATTAGGTGATACAGATTATATTTAGCATTCGTCAAAATAGGATTCACTATTTTCCTCCCATACCCATATAAATCTCATTTCCTAATTAAGTAATTGGCCTTTCTTTAGCACTTTATATATAAGTCTACATTCCCCCATTTTTCATGCAACTCCAAACATATCCTTTTGTTGGACAATGGCCAATTTCATTTACTCCTACGTAATCTTCTCGGTTTTTCTTCTAGTTTCTTATATCGACCTAAGCTCAGCAGCAAGGGCAACCAACAAAACAACCTTAATCCCTGAGATTAAAAAATCTTTGGTTTTCCAATACCATAATGGCCAACTTCTCAATGGAAATATAAGAATCAACCTAATTTGGTACGGACAATTCAGCTCTTCTCAAAAATCAATTGTCATAGATTTCATTGACTCGCTAAATACACCCGCACAAACCAGACCAAGTCAACCAGATGTGAAGACATGGTGGGACAAGATAAACAAATATTATGACCAGAATCTTAAAGTAGCTAAAAAAGCATACGATCTCACACTGTCTTTAGGAAGCCAAATCAATGATGAAAATTGTTCATTTGGCAAAAAACTCACAAATGCCCAAATTTTGCAATTGGCTTCAAAGGGTGACCAAAAAGATTCAGTTAATGTAGTTTTGACATCAAAAGATGTTTCTGTTGAAGGCTTTTGCTCAAAATGTGGGATGCATTCGTCTTCAATGGGTTCACAGAAACTTCAGAATGGTATGTACTCAAAATTTGCATACATTTGGGTTGGAAATTCAGAGAGTCAGTGTCCAGATAAATGTGCTTGGCCATTTCATAAGGTGAATTCTGGAACCCAACCACAATCTATTGCTTCGCCCAATAATGATTTGGGGTTTGATGGTATGATTATCCATTTAGGCAACCAATTGGCAGGAACAGCAACAAACCCATTTGGAGATGGGTTTTTTCAGGGGCCAAAGGAAGCTCCTATGGAGGCTACATCGGCCTGTGAAGGGATATTTGCGAGAGGAGCTTATTCTGGGTATCCAGGGAATTTGTTGGTAGATGGTAAAACAGCTGCAAGCTTCAATGCTCAAGGTGTTAATGGCCGCAAGTACTTGCTTACTGCCATATTTGACCCCCAAACCCAATTTTGCTCTACTCTTGTCTGAGATTTATACCCCATTCATCTCCTAATTCACAAGTTTGAAGATTCCGTATTTTGCATACAAATCCAATTGGCCTATTTCAATATACCAAGTTTAGAGTCAAATTTTATAGTATTTTCTTCAGTCCAATTTTTTCCTACCGATAAAGGAATTAAACTAAATTGATTAGGTGGGTTAATTTGGATATTCTATTTCATCCATCTGTTTATATAGGATTTGGGGTAGTATTAGACTGTAAATTTAGCTTTCTGAGTAATTGCTACCCGAAAATAATTACCTATTTATGTTTTTTTTATTTGTTGCATTATATTTATTATATGTAATATTTATAATTAATTCATAATTACTTATTTTATAGTAGTAAATGGCTAGCGTTTATTAAATGAATTTAGAATGAGAACAAATAGTTAATATTAAATTGATTAAGGTATGGGTAGGGAACTTTTGCGGATATTTTATCCACGAAATGCTATTATTCTTGACATAACTTTCATAAATATTGATTGGAACGAATCAAAGAACAAAGCAGGGCATTACTTGGATGGCTTGGGAAGGATTAAGCTGGACAAAGAAATTCAAAAGGATGGGATTCAGATCACTTGACGACTTTAATCTTGCTTTACTGGGAAAGCAATGTTGGCGTTTATTATCAGATGAGACTTCTCTGATGGCTCGTGTTCTTAAAGCAAGATAATAACTAAAGAAAACTTTTCTCGAGGCTGATATAGGTGGAAATCCAAGTTATATTTGGTATATTATCATGACTGCACTTCCTTTAATTCATGGTGGGTGGATAATGGCAGAAAAATGCTTTTAAGGATCCTTGGCTCCCAAATTTTGAGAACCCTTATGTTACATCGATATTAGGAGAGTTGCTATTGATATTGTCTTTGTTGCTGTTGTTTATGTGTTTGAAGAATTATTGCTTATTAGATTGAATTGGGTTTAATCTTGTAGTCTTTTTTTTTAATTGAGATTATTATAGAAGAAGAAAGATTCTGCAATCGAAAATGTTGCTGCCTTACACCATTAGCATCTACATTTTTATGAACAAACAGGTTTACAAGTTTGTGAAAAATTATAAGATTACAATTATCATGAAGCATTTATATTAAAAGGGAGCAGCATAAAAATTACAAGATTACAGTGATGAAATTAAATTAAGCTACAATATTTACCATAAAACTTTCAAAAAGAGATTTGCGAGTTAAATCATATAACTAAGCTCCATATAATTAGAATGTTCAATTTCAAAGCAATTTTATATTCTACATAGGATGTGTAGTGTTAGTATTAGATTTTCGTGGCATACAGTTATGGTAATAAACAAATGAAAAACCTTATATTTGGGCTTAAATTTGGAAGTAATAGTAGTCCAGCTGGCAAAGCAGATCTTAGCTGGCCAACTTCTGTGAATTACAAAATCGATTTCGATTGAGAAATTGAAAGCCCGTACAGCTTTTACAATCAAACGCACATAATCTCTGCTGTCATTTGTCCACCCATTTCCTGCCCAACTGTTATGCGTTGCATCTCCATGTCTCTCTCTCTCTCTCCCTCCCTCTCCCCAATATATAATACCCATCTCTCTTTGCTCAATACAATTCAATTCTCACTATCATTTCTATATTCTTCTCATTCTTGTTGTTGCTTATATAGTTTGATTATCAATGGATTCTATTTTTTCTGCGAATTTCCTACTCCAGGTAGCGCTGCTTGTTTCTCTTTTTCATCTTAATTCCTCTGCTAGGCTTCTAGCTGATGAAACCCGGTTCTAGTACCATAATGGCCCTCTTCTTATTGGCAAAATTTCTATCAATTTGATTTGGTATGGCAATTTCAAGCCTACTCAACGTGCAATTGTCTCTGATTTTATCTCCTCCCTTTCTTCGCCTGTAAAAGCCCAACCCTCTGTTGCTACTTAGTGGAAAGGGACACAAAAATATTACCATCTTATCAAATCTAAATCTTCTCCTTCTCTTTCCCTCTCTTTGGGTATCTAAATCCTTGACGAGAGCTATTCATTAGGCAAATCTTTCTCCATTAACCAAATTGTTCAATTGGCTTCAAAGTGATGGAATATGACATGGTATGATAATCATGATAGCACAGCGAAAAAACAAAAATTTTATCATGCATACCATACATATCCAAAACTAGGAACGAAAACATGCAATTTTAGGGTTTTGAAACTTACAATAGATGATGCCTTTTTATTCTTTGATTTTGTGATGTACAGCAACCAAGATGCCTTTATCCACCTTAGTTCTCGATCACCAATGCCAAGGAATAGCCTTTTGCGCCACTCCCTCTATTCTCACACACACACTTGCACCGACGGCTTAAAATCGAGATTGCTAGCTCTCTTTTTCGGTATTGTGTAATGGTTATAGTTTGAAGCTACAAAACTTAATTTTGTACTTCTTTAGATTGCTATTACTGCTCAATAACACAAGAGAATGAGGAACAATCCTTTCTCCTTGTGAAAAATTGAACAAAAGAATTAAGAGAGAGAGAGTCACTATTCACGAGTTACTATTCACGAGTTACTATTCATGCCACATAAAAATTAGGTTTAGGGTTTTATTTCTTTTAATATATATGCTTATCCTTTGGTAAGTCATTAATCTGAATTCAACTATCCTAAGATAATTAATTCAAACTCTATCACTTCCTAAAGATAAGTAATATATTTTAAATTAAACTCCTTTGAATTTAAATTCAAATTTGAAATAAAACATAAGACATTTAAATAAATGAAATCACTTAATTAAATATATAAGTGATTTAATTTAATTTAAATTCCTTTAGGCTTTAATATTCAATTAACTTAATTAACACAAGATAATTAATTAATTGAAATTAAACCTTATGGGCTGAATTTCTCTCTCTCATGGACCAAAGCCCAATAGCAATATTATAACCCATTACATACATTAATTTGACTTTAATTAAAAGCCCAAATTAATGTCCAATACTTAATTTAAATATTTTAAGCCCAATGCTTTGTGTGCGATCCTATAGGTCCATTTAATGTTGGCAATGAATTAATAAATTAATTCAAAGGCTATATATATTCTCTAGCAAGATATTATAGCATTCCAAATTAAATGAAAATGCATATGGCATTTGGTGACCTAATGCAATTTCGCATAGTCCCTTACCCATAAATATCAGAATTAATATAAGGCATGGAACTAGTCATCCTTATATACATTAATTCATTTCTTGATATTCTAGTGACACTGAACTCTCAGATAAATAATGATTACTCATTATTTCATCTCGGTATGGCCATACACTTCTCAGTTCACTGATCAAGTGGCCGGTGATATTTTTCTCTCTTATCGAGAGGGGTAATCCCTTCACTTCTCTCATGCTCTCTAACATGAATCAGTGCATACCCAATCATACCCGTACTTGTCACTCTGTTACGAGCACGTTAGGTGTATGTCAAAGTACACAGTAATTCATAAAGAGTTTCATAGAGATTTCAGGTCTAAGAACTCCGATACAAAACTTGCATATGAGAAATACTTATGACTTGTACCATGTAGTGTTTTCATGAGCGGATCGAATCCAGATACCATGTTCTTTAACATGTATCTATGATCTCTGATTGACACTCTTGTCCTAATGATCCGTAAGACAGAACTCATAAGATCAGAGAGAGCATACTAGTCTTAATTCATTTGTTATTCCCATAACAATGACTGACTAGGGATATTTAGAATGATGTCTCATTTGTTTTAAGGTCTTACAATCCATGTGCCTCACACATGATAACTTAAACCGAAACGACATTCTTGGATAGTTTTATCAATTGATATGCACAGGAATACAAAAGATAAAACTAATGCCTCATTTTATTAATTTCAAGTGTTTCGTTACAATGCATTGGGGCTAGGGCTTACACTAACAATCTCCCACTAGCACTAGTCCCAATTGGGCATAGCCCTAAGACCGAACGCTCTCAAATGAGCTTCGTGCAGATTTGGAAGTAACTGTTTCGTCAAAGGATCTGCTACATTGTCTTCACTTGATATCTTGCTAACCTTGACGTCCCCACGATCAATGATTTCTCTGATCAAGTGGTACCTTCTGAGTATGTGTTTGGATTTCTGGTGTGACCGGGGCTCCTTGGCCTGTGCAATGGCCCCGTTATTGTCATAGAAAATTTCTAATGGATCTAGGACGCTTGGGACCACTCCTAATCCATTAATGAAATTTTTAATCCAAACAGCCTCTTTTGCAGCCTCACTTGCTGCAATATACTCAGATTCTGTAGTTGAGTCGGCAACGGTTTCTTGCTTCGAGCTTCTCCAGCTGACAGCACCACCGTTCAAAACAAAAACAAACCCAGATTGCGATCTAGAATCCTGAGTGCTGGTCTGAAAAGCAGCATCGGCATAACCTTGTATGACGAGCTCTTCTTGACCACCATACACCAAGAAGTGATCCTTAGTCCTTCGCAGGTACTTCAGGATCCCTTTTACAGCAGACCAGTGCTTCTCACCAGGGTCTTGCTGAAACCTACTGGTTATACTCAGTGCATGAGCAACATCCAACCTAGTACATAACATAGCGTACATGATAGATCCAATAGCAGATGCATATGGGATTCTACTCATGTTGTCCCTTTCCTCTTTGGTTTTAGGGCACTATTCTTTAGTCAAAGGAACTCCCAAAGCCAAAGGTATGTATCCTTTCTTTGAGTCTCCCATACTAAAACGCTTTAGTACTTTGTCTATGTACTTTTCTTGACTTAGTCCCAAAAGCCGATTCGATCTATCTCTATAGATTCGAATACCAAGTATTGTCTCGGCTTCACCTAAGTCTTTCATTGAGAAACATTTTCCCAACCATTGCTTAACCTTTTGCAATATTGGAATATCATTCCCAATGAGAAGGATGTCATCCACATATAGGACCAGAAACACTACTATGCTCCCACTAACCTTCTTGTACACACAAGGCTCATCTTCGTTCTTGATGAAGTCAAATTCTTTGACTGCCTCATCAAAGCGAAGATTCCAACTTCGGGATGCTTGCTTTAATCCATAAATGGATTTTTGAAGCTTGCATACCTTCTTAGGATGCTTGGGATTGACAAAACCTTCAGGCTGTGTCATATACACATCCTCAAGTAAATTTTCATTGAGGAAAGCAGTTTTGACATCCATTTGCCATATTTCATAATCATGATATACAGCTATGGCAAGCAAGATCCTAATGGATTTGAGCATGACTACAGGCGAAAAGGTTTCGTCATAGTCTACACCATAAGTTTGCCGAAAACCTTTTGCTACTAGTCTACCTTTGTAGGTCTTATCAGCTTTGAGTTTGAATAGCCACTTGCATTCAATTACCTTAGCACCTTCCGGTGGATCAACCAAGGTCCAAACCTGGTTATCGTACATTGATTGCATCTCGGATTTCATGGCTTCAAGCCAATTTTCCGAGTCTGGGCTCTCAATAGCTTCTCGGTAGGTAGTAGGATCCTCACGATCTACTAACTCAATAGTATCACTGTCAGTGATTAGAAATCCATATCTCTCAATCTCCTGACGTACCCTACCGGACCTTCTAGGTTCTTGTGTAATGGGTTCTTGTTCCACAACTGGTTGTAAACTTGATCCCATTTCCAAACCATCCTCTATAGGAGTTTGTGGTGCTTGAATTTCTCCAAGTTCTACTTTACTCCCACTGTCTTTCTTGAGAAGGAACTCCTTTTCCAAGAAAACAGCCTTGCGAGCAACAAATACTTTGTTCTCGGCTTGTGAGTAAAAGTAGTATCCCTTTGTTTCTTTAGGATAACCCACAAACAAGCAGACAGTGGATTTGGACTCTAGTTTTTCAGATGTTAATTTCTTAACATGTGCTTCACAGCCCCAAATCCTGAGAAAAGACATATTGGGTTCTTTCCCAGTCCATACCTCGTATGGTGTCTTCTCAACTGCTTTAGTTGGAGTACGGTTCAATAGAAACGCAGCAGTTTCTAATGCATAACCCCAAAAAGAGATAGGAAGATTAGCTTGACTCATCATAGATCGAACCATGTCCAACAGAGTTCGATTTCTCCTTTCGGACACACCATTCCATTGAGGTGTTCCAGGAGGAGTGAGCTGTGAAATAATACCACACTCCTTTAGATGACTGTCAAACTCTTGGCTTAAGTATTCGCCACCTCGATCTGATCGAATGGCTTTTATACTTTTGCCAAGTTGGTTTTCTACTTCATTCTTAAACTCTTTGAATTTCTCAAAAGTTTCAGACTTGTACTTCATCAGATAGACATAACCATATCTACTGAAGTCATCTGTGAATGTCACGAAGTAGCTAAAACCACCTCTAGCATGTGTACTTAAAGGTCCACATACATCGGAATGTATTAGTTCCAATAAGCCATTAGTCCTCTCGCCATTTTTATTAAAAGGACTCTTTGTCATTTTTCCATGCAAACATGGCTCGCATGTATCATAAGACTCTAAGTCGAATGACCCAAGCACTCCAGTTTTGTGGAGTCTTGATATGTGTTTTTCGTTTGCATGTCCTAAGCGACAATGCCAGAAGTAAGTAGGGTTTATTTCGTTTGATTTAACCCTCTTTGTATTAATGTTGTATATGGACTCTTTGTTTTGTAAATCAAGGATATAAAGGCCATTTTGCAACATGGCATTGCCATAAGAAATGCCTTGGCGACGAATATGAGCATTGCCATTTTTAATAACAAAATCAAATTCATCATTATCCAAACATGAAACTAAAATAATGTTTCTGCTCATAGCAGGCACATAATAACAATTATTCAAAACGATACAAAGTCCGGAAGGTAAAGTGAGGTGATAGTCGCCTATCTCCATGGCAGCAACTCGTGCTCCATTCCCCACACGGAGGTCCACTTCATTCTTCCCAAGTAACCGCCTATTTCTTAACCCCTACACATTTGAACAAATGTGAGAACCACAACCGGTATCCAATACCCAAGTGGTAGAAATAGAAAGGTTAACTTCAACAACAAAAATACCAGAACTGGACGCCTTGGCTCCATTCTTCTTTTGTTCTTCCTTAAAGAGAGCGCAATTCTTCCTCCAATGCCCTATCTTGTTGCAATGGAAGCAAGTGCTCTCACTCTCTTTGAGTTTTGACGCCTTGGGCTTGGATTGGGCCTGAGGTGCACTCCCAACTGACTTGGGTTTTCCCTTTCCCTTTCCCTTAGCAGGTCCCTTCTTTATTCCTTTTTGAACCATTAGTACGGGATTGGTCTTTCGAATGTTTTCTTCAGCATTCTTAAGCATCCCATGAAGCTCAGTGACTGACTTGTTCATTGCATGCATGTTATAATTCATCACAAATGGATCATAAGTAGCAGGCAATGATCCTAAGATCAAGTCAGTGGCCAATTCCTTTGGCACTAGTACCTCAAGCTTCTCAAGAGTATCAAGATACCCTTTCATCTTGAGTACATGGGTACTAACAGAAGTACCCTCAGCCATCTTGCAAGAAATTAAAGCCTTTGTTGTCACGAACCTCTCGTGACGAGCTTGTTCTTGGAACATCTCCTTGAGGTGCACCATGATCGCATGGGCCTCTTGGTCCATAAATTGCTTTTGCAATTCAGGCACCATAGTGGCCAACATCAGACAGGTCACATCATTGGAGTCGCTCTTCTTGGTCTCAAAAGTTTCCTTTTGAACCGCAGAGGCGTTCCTTCCTGGTTCATCAGGCAAGGGTGCATCCAAAACATACGACTTCTTCTCTTGCTTAAGAACTATTCTTAAGTTTCGAGACCAGTCTATGAAATTGGTGCCATTCAATTTGTCCTTTTCAAGGACCGATCGCAATGAGAAATTGTTGTTTGAAGATGCCATTTTCAATCTACAATAAAATTTAGCAAGATTAAATGAGGTCTTAATGATCCCACAAACCGAATTAATATCCCTTAAATAATTCGCGTTAGTGATTTAATGTGGGCCAAGATCCACTTTTCACAACAACTTATTAGTCAAGCTGAGCCTGTACGCCTAATAAGTTAAGTTACTTAGGTAGGAAAAACTCCAATCATGTCTCGTACATGACTCTTGGATCAAATGGGCTAACATCTTTAAGATGTTATAGCACAACCCATTTATTAGTTGCCTAGGTCCGGGCATCCCTTTCCATGTTAAGTCCAACCTACATTCACAACCCATGCCTCACAAAGATAATCGGGCGCATCTAGGACTCCTAGTCTACGTGACCAATGATCGATGCCTTGACATGTTTCGAATTAGGAAGGCAACTTTGTGACTTACTATTTTTAGGGATTCATTTTATTATGGCTTATATGGCATACGCTTTGTCATCCATACATAGCATGCATATATATATATAATTGCATAAAGTAAAGCATGACAA